>WNGS01160335.1:0-14326 GCA_020271785.1 Procambarus virginalis
GATCTACAAATATGTGGAAATTTATTCTCCGTGGGTGGCTGACGCAACACTGCCACAATTCTAGGAAAAATTACATGATGTTCCACATCCTAATGCAATGAATTCTATGATACAAAACTACGGATTAGTAGTGTTAGTTAATTATGACGCTTAGTACTGGGAATACATCCCATTTACTATGGATTAGTAAATGAGTATAAAAGCCTAATACAGGAAATACATCCAATTGTATTAGGGATGAGAATAACTGTTGGAAATTTGCAACAGTCGTTATCCTATTTTNCTCCCTCTCTGTTAACACAACTGTGTGACTTTTTTTAATTTTGTATATATTGTCTCGAACTGTAAATGCTCCTGAAGACTTGTACCATTACAGCCGTTCAATAATAACAGTGGGCACCGTTACCTGCAGCTGCCTTCCCAGTGGGCACCGTTACCTGCAGCTGCCTTCCCAGTGGGCACCGTTACCTGCAGCTGCCTTCCCAGTGGGCACCGTTACCAGCAGCTGCCTTCCCAGTGGGCACCGTTACCAGCAGCTGCCTTCCCAATGGGCACCGTTACCCGCAGCTGCCTTCCCAGTGGGCACCGTTACCTGCAGCTGCCTTCCCAGTGGGCACCGTTACCAGCAGCTGCCTTCCCAGTGGGCACCGTTACCAGCAGCTGCCTTCCCAGTGGGCACCGTTACCCGCAGCTGCCTTACCAGTGGGCACCGTTACCAGCAGCTGCCTTCCCAGTGGGCACCATTACCAGCAGCTGCCTTCCCAGTGCGCACCGTTACCAGCAGCTGCCTTCCCAGTGGGCACCGTTACTCGCAGCTGCCTTACCAGTGGGCACCGTTACCCGCAGCTGTCTTATCAGTGGGCACCGTTACCTGCAGCTGCCTTCCCAGTGGGCACCGTTACCTGCAGCTGCCTTCCCAGTGGGCACCGTTACCTGCAGCTGCCTTCCCAGTGGGCACCGTTACCAGCAGCTGCCTTCCCAGTGGGCACCGTTACCAGCAGCTGCCTTCCCAATGGGCACCGTTACCCGCAGCTGCCTTCCCAGTGGGCACCGTTACCTGCAGCTGCCTTCCCAGTGGGCACCGTTACCAGCAGCTGCCTTCCCAGTGGGCACCGTTACCAGCAGCTGCCTTCCCAGTGGGCACCGTTACCCGCAGCTGCCTTACCAGTGGGCACCGTTACCAGCAGCTGCCTTCCCAGTGGGCACCATTACCAGCAGCTGCCTTCCCAGTGCGCACCGTTACCAGCAGCTGCCTTCCCAGTGGGCACCGTTACCCGCAGCTGCCTTACCAGTGGGCACCGTTACTCGCAGCTGCCTTACCAGTGGGCACCGTTACCCGCAGCTGTCTTACCAGTGGGCACCGTTACCCGCAGCTGCCCTCCAAGTGGGCACCGTTACCCGCAGCTGCCCTCCAAGTGGGCACCGTTACCCGCAGCTGCCTTCCAAGTGGGCACCGTTACCAGCAGCTGCCCTCCAAGTGGGATGTAGACACATATACACAGTAGTGTGCAAGTGGACACGCATGGAAGGCAGCAGCTGCCTTCCATGTGTGTCGTTAATTCCCAAGAACGAGTTGATACATTCTTCAGGCTTCACATTAGTGATCTTCAGATGGCTACTGTGTCACAGTGGTGACCTTCAGATGGCTACTGTGTCACATTAGTGATCTTCAGATGGCTACTGTGTCACAGTGGTGACCTTCAGATGGCTACTGTGTCACAGTGGTGACCTTCAGATGGCTACTGTGTCACAGTGGTGACCTTCAGATGGCTGCAGTGTCACAGTGGTGATCTTCAGGTGGCTACTGTGTCACAGTGGTGACCTTCAGATGGCTACTGTGTTACAGTGGTGATCTTCAGGTGGCTAAAGTGTCACAGTGGTGATCTTCAGGTGGTTACTGTGTCACAGTGGTGATCTTCAGATGGCTACTGTGTCACAGTGGTGATCTTCAGGTGGCTACAGTGTCACAGTGGTGACCTCCAGGTTTTCTACTGTGTCACAGTGGTGACCTTCAGATGGCTACTGTATCACAGTGGTGATCTTCAGGTCGCTACAGTGTCACAGTGGTGATCTTCAGGTGGTTACTGTGTCACAGTGGTGATCTTCAGATGGCTACTGTGTCACAGTGCTGACCTTCAGATGGCTACTGTGTCACAGTGGTGATCTTCAGGTGGCTACAGTGTCACAGTGGTGACCTTCAGATGGCTACTGTGTCACAGTGGTGATCTTCAGGTGGCTACAGTGTCACAGTGGTGACCTTCAGATGGCTACTGTATCAAAGTGGTGATCATCAGATGGCTACTGTGTCACAGTTGTGATCTTCAGTTGGCTACTGTGTCACAGTTGTGACCTTCAGGTGGCTACTATGTCACAGTTGTGAACTGTTTGCGACTATGAACAAGATACTATTGAACATAAATCACTAACTGCCATTGACCTAAACGTGACAGGTTGATGAAAGTGACCTTCACACTGCAGTCTTCACTAAGGGAACCAAATTAGGTATGTGCCTTAATGCTGGCAGTCAAGTCAAATCATATCAAATCCATATGTTATTAATAAATGATTGTATATTTTTAATTAGGTAAGTTTTCATAAAAAGTATAGTTCAATAATAACATAAGTGAGCCACAGGAACAACAGAGCAAGTTGACATTGTCTTTATCAGAATTACAAACTTAATTGTAACAACTTAGGCTTATCATTTCACTCCTTGCTGGACTAAACTGGTGGATAGCAATCTGTATTAATAATTATATTTTAGGCATGAAGTGAGTGACATTTACCTAAGAATTAGAAAGGTCATATAATTATAGATACAATATATATCACAAAATTAGAATGATGAAACAATTAGCAGTAGAACTAATTTATACTTACAATACCATAACGTTGTGTATATTTGCACACTATTGTGTATAGTGTCACACTTGCACACCATTGAGTATATTTGCACACTTGCACACCATTAAGTATATTTGCACACTATTGTGTATATTTGCACACCCTCTGCATTCTGCATCAACAAACTCTGGAGCTGTCGTGGCTCAGTCACTCGGAACACACAGTTCATACACAATCGACATGACTTCAGCTGTGGGCTAAGCCTCTTGCAGGGCCAGTAAGCTGTTACTTGTTTCTTGTTTCTATCTTACTTATGAGGCGGTGTATTCGTATTCATGACTTGTATGGTCGCGTCAGTAAGATTTTGGCCCCACGTCGTTGAAGCTATTTCGATTCCAAATTTGCAGTGTATATAGGACAAAAGCGTAATAAATGAGTCATTGCATTAATATAAGAACGTTCGGTAGACTGGGCTAGAAGTCAAGCTCGACATTGCAAGCACATCTAGGTGAGTCCATGATCAGCCCCACAACTCTAGGGAGTGGCACTCCTAATAAAGCAGAAATGGAAGTTTGAAAACCTGGAAAATCTGGGTACAAATGAGAGCACAAGCTCCATACATGGAACTCTGACAACAGATGGGAGGAAAATTATGATCTTGGTAATCTACAATCCCCCACCAAACAGTAAAAGGCCCAGGCAGGAGTATGATGACAATAACAAGGCATGCATAGATGAACTGCAGAAGCAGCAACATTAGCTCACAGAATGAGAGCGAAACTGCTGGTCATGTGGCACCTAAATCATAGAGCTAATTTGGAAATCAAGGAATCCCAATGGCGGGGAAGAAACGTGGGGAGCAAAGTTAGATGTTATAGACAGGAATTTCCTAGCAAAACTTGTGAAGGAAGACACAAGGGAAAGAGGAGGGAATACGCCCAGCCTATTAGAGCTGATTTTCACCCAGAACGCAGAAGACATCGAGAACTTGGAACATGAAATACCTCTAGGGGCCAGTGACCATTGTGTCCTAGTCTTGGACTACATGGTGGAACTCAAACTAGTGATCATGGGACAAGAGGTCTGGGAACGGAGAGTTGTCTACAGGAAAGGGGACTACAGGAGAATAAGGGACTATTTGAGAGAAGTGCAGTGGGAGGAAGAAATTAGAGGAAAAACAGTCCAAGATATGATGGACCTAGTCACACGGAAATGCCAGGAGGCCGAAGAGAGATTTATACCAACAGTAAAGGAAAAAAGTAAGAGGGAATATAATAACCCATGGTTTAATAGATAGTGTCAGGAAGCAAAACTGTGAAGCAGTAGGGAGTGGAGGAAGTACAGAAGACAAGCGACAGAGGACAACAGGATCAGATGCAAAAGAGCTCGGAACGATTACATTAACATAAGAAGAACATCGGAAAGAAATTATGAGAACGATATCGCCATCAAAGCGAAAAAGTAACCTAAATTTCTACACAGCCATATAAGAAGAAAAATGTCGGTGAACGACTAAGTGACAAAACTAAGGAAAACAGGGGGCATATACAGAAAGTGACAAAGAAATCTACGAGGCACTGAATGCCAGTTTCCATGAATTGTTCACAACCGAGCCTGAGTAGCTCCTATTGTTAGAAGAGATGAAAGACAATCAGAAATAGAGGTGACAGCAGAGGAGGTAATGAAACAGATGACAACACTGGATCCAACTAAAGCGGTTGCACCAGACAAAGTATCACCGTGCATACTAAAAGATGCCACGCAGGCCCTCAGCGTGCTTTTGGCAAGGATCATTAATGACTCACTTATGTAGGGACAATTGCCCAATTGCTGGAAGAGAACAAATGTTGTACCGATTTTCATGAAAGGTGATAGAGAGGAGGCACTTAACTATAAACTTGTATCACTGACAAGCATCCCCTGTAAAATACTTGAAAGAATAATTAAGCTATGACTGGTTGCACACCTAGAGAACATTAGATTTGTAAACCAACATCAACATGGGTTCTGGAAAGAGAAATCATGCCTAACAAATCTTTTGGAATTCTATGATAAAATAACGAGTATAAGGCAGGACAGAGAAGGTTGGGCAGACTGCATTTTTCTGGACTGCCAAAAGGACTTTAATACAGTACCGGATATGAGACTGCTATTCAAACTTGAGAGGCAAGCGGGAGCGAGCGGAAAAGCCCTAGCATGGGTAAGGAACTACCTAACAGGAAGGAGCCAGAGAGTTATGGTAAGGGGCGAAAAGTCGGACTGGCGAACAGTAACGAGTGGAGTACCTCAAGGATCGGTGCTGGGACCAATTCTATATCTAATGTACGTTAACGATTTTATTTATTTCTATTTCTAATATACGTTAACGTATACCAGTCTCCGTGGTGTAGTGGTAAGACACTCGCCTGGCCTTCCGCGAGCGCTTTGTCATGGGTTCGTATCCTGGCTAGGGAGGATTTACTGGGCGCAAATCCTTAACTGTAGCCTCTGTTTAACTCAACAGTAAAATGTTTCCTAGGTTGTAAAAACGATTCTTCGCGGCGGGGATCGTATTCCAGGGACCTGCCCGAAACGCTACGGGTACTAGTGGCTGTACAAGAATGAAACAACTCTTGTATATATCTAAAAAAAAAATAAAAACGACATGTTTACAGGAGTAGAATCCTACATGTCATTGTTTGTGGATGATGCAAAGTTGATGAGAAGAGTTGTGACAGATGAGGATTGTTGGATCCTCCAAGAGGATTTGAACTGGTTGCAGAGATGGTCAAAGAAATGACTATTGGAGTTCAACACGAGCAAATGTAAAGTTATGGAAATGGGACTAGGTGATAGAAAATCAAAGGGACAGTACACAATGAAGGGGCACTGTCTACCTGTGACGACGCAAGAAAGAAACCTGGGCGTGGACGTAACACCTAATTTAACTCCTGAGGCACATATAAATAGGATATCGATAGCAGCGTTTTCTACACTGACAAAAGTTAGGACATCATTTAGAAACTAAGTAAGGAGGCATTTACGGCGCTTTACACTGCTTACATGAGGCTATTCTTAGAATATGCCACCCCATCATGGAGTCCCCACGTGAAGAAACACATAAGGAAACTGGAAAAAGTTCAGAAGTTTGCAACGAGATTTGTCCCAGCGTTACGAGGGATGGGGTATAAGGAGCGCCTGAAGGAACTGAGCCTTATGACACTAGAAAAAAGAAAGGAGAGGGGGGGGGGAGGATATGATAGGAACGTATAAAATACTCAGGGGGAGATTGACAGAGTTGACATACACGATATGGACATATGGATTAGTAACAGAACGAGGGGACAAGGGTGGAAGCTGGAAACTCAGATGAGTCACAGAGATGTTAGGAAGTTTTCTTTTGGCGTGAGAGTAGTGGAAAAATGGAATGCACTTAAGGAGCAGGTGATGAAAGCAAATTCTATTCATAATTTTATAACTAGGTATGATAGGGAAATAAGACCGGAGTCATTGCTGAAGACAACTAGCACAACCGATGGCTCGAAAGGCGGGAAACAAGAGACTGTGCTCGATCCTGCAGACACAAGTAGATGAGTATAAATAGGCGAGTACAACTCTCACCCCCCCCCCTCAACCTGTCATCTGGTGACCCGGCCAAGCTCTGAATATTTCAGCACCTCAGCTGTGACCTGTGTTGACTTTTTGTTCCCAGGTCAACTTTAATTGTTGTCACTTTCAGACTTCCTCGCTCGTTTAATTCAGGTCAGCTTCTAGTGTAAACATCAAGGTTCTTGAAAATAATTCATTGTTATACAGCAGACACTGTAGTTACGCTTGTGTTAGGCTTGAGTTATGCAATAACTTTATTCATTCTTTTGAATACACGCTTGTATTTGTTTTTGTTTAGCCTCGTAAAGCTCAGGGAGCACTAGCTCATTATCACGGTCAGGGAGCACTAGCTCATTATCACGGTCAGGGAGCACTAGCTCATTATCCCAATCAGGGAGCACTGGCTCATTATCACGGTCAGGGAGCACTAGCTCATTATCCCGATCAGGGAGCACTGGCTCATTATCACGGTCAGGGAGCACTGGCTCATTATCACGGTCAGGGAGCACTAGCTCATTATCACGGTATAGGAGCACCGGCTCATTATCACGGCCAGGGAGCACTGGCTCATTATCACGGTCAGGGAGCACTAGCTCATTATCACGGTCAGGGAGCACTAGCTCATTATCACGGTCAGGGAGCACTAGCTCATTATCACGGTCAGGGAGCACTAGCTCATTATCACGGTCAGGGAGCACTAGCTCATTATCACGGTCAGGGAGCACTAGCTCATTATCACGGTCAGGGAGCACTAGCTCATTATCACGGTCTAGGATCACCGGCTCATTATCACGGTCAGGGAGCATTAGCTCATTATAACGGTCAGGGAGCACTAGCTCATTATCACGGTCAGGGAGCACTAGCTCATTATCACGGTCAGGGAGCACCAGCTCATTATAACGGTCAGGGAGCACTAGCTCATTATAACGGTCAGGGAGCACTAGCTCATTATCACAGTCATTAGGGGCCAGGTTATTAGGGGCCAGGTAGCCTGGTGGATTGCGCGCAGGATTTGTAATTCTGTGGCGCGGGTTCGATTCCCGCACCCGGCAGAAACAAATGGGCAAAGTTTCTTTCACCCTGAATGCCCCTGTTACCTAGCAGTAAATAGGTACCTGGGAGTTAGTCAGCTGTCACGGGCTGCTTCCTGGGGTGTGTGTGTGTGTGTGTGGTGTGGGAAAAAAAGTAGTTAGTAAACAGTTGATTGACAGTTGAGAGGCGGGCCGAAAGAGCAAAGCTCAACCCCGTAAAATACAACTAAGTACAATACAACTAAGTGAATACAGTCAGGGAGCACTAGCTCATTATCACGGTCAGGGAGCACCAGCTCATTATAACGGTCAGGGAGCACTAGCTCATTATAACGGTCAGGGAGCACCAGCTCATTATCACGGTCAGGGAGCATTGGCTCATTATAACGGTCAGGGAGCAATAGCCCATTATAACGGTCAGGGAGCACTAGCTCATTATCAGGTCAGGGAGCACTAGCTCATTATAACGGTCAGGGAGCACTAGCTCATTATCACGGTCAGGGAGCACTGGCTCATTATCACGGTCAGGGAGCACTAGCTCATTATAACGGTCAGGGAGCACTAGCTCATTATAACGGTCAGGGAGCACTAGCTCATTATAACGGTCAGGGAGCACTAGCTCATTATCACGGTCAGGAGCACTGGCTCATTAACACGGTCAAGGAGCACGAGCTCATTATCAAGGTCAAGGAGCAGTAGCTCATTATCACGGTCAAGGAGCACTAGCTTATTATCGCGGTCAAGGAACACTAGCTCATTATCACGGTCAAGGAGCACCACCTCCTTATCACGGTCAAGGAGCACCCGCTCCTTATCACGTTCAGGGAGCATTGGGTCATTATCACGGTCAGGGAGCACTAGCTCATTATCACGGTCAGGGAGCACTAGCACATTATCACGGTCAAGGAGCACTAGCTCACTATCACGGTCATGAGCATTAGCTCATTTCCACGGTCAGGGAGCACGAGCTCATTATCACGTTCCGGGCACTAGCTCATTATCACGGTCAAGGAGCACTAGCTTATTGACACGGTCAGGGAGCACTAGCTCATTTTCACGGTCAAGACCACTAGCTCATTATCCCGGTCAGGGAGCTCTAGCTCATTATCACGGCCAGGGAGCACTAGCTCATTATTACATTCAGGGAGCACAGGCTCATTATCACGGCCAGGGAGCTCTAGCTCACTATGGTCAGGGAGCACTTGCTCCTTATCACGGACACAGAACTCGGAACCAAGTCCGTACAAGACATGATGGACTATGTCACCCAAAAATGTCAGGAGGCTGTAACCAGGTTTGTCCCAGCCCAACAGGAAAAAACAG
Organism: Procambarus virginalis; assembly: GCA_020271785.1. Taxonomy (NCBI): domain Eukaryota; kingdom Metazoa; phylum Arthropoda; class Malacostraca; order Decapoda; family Cambaridae; genus Procambarus; species Procambarus virginalis. The sequence continues at coordinate 8,787 of WNGS01160335.1, forward strand.
AGAAGCAAAGGAAGAATCCGTGGTTTAATAGGGAATGTATGAAAGCAAAGGAGCTGAACAAAAGGGCATGGAGGAACTTCCGTAATAACAGAACACCAGAAAGTAGAGAGAGATACCAGAGAACCAGGAACGAGTATGTCAGTGTGAGAAGAGCAGCTGAGAAAAGGTATGAAAATGATATAGCTAATAAAGCCAAGACTGAACCAAAGCTACTACACAGTCACATCAGGAGGAAGACAACAGTGAAGGAACAGGTGATGAAACTTAGGGTGGGCGAGGACAGGTACACAGAGAATGACAAAGAGGTGTGTGAAGAACTCAACAAAAGGTTCCAGGAGGTCTTTACAATAGAACAGGGAGATATCACGGCGCTGGGAGAGGTGGCAGCAAACCAGGTGACCTTGGATAGGTTCGAAATTACAAGAGATGAGGTCAAAAAGCACCTATTGGAGCTGGATGTGAGAAAAGCTGTTGGGCCGGATGGAATCTCGCCATGGGTATTGAAAGAGTGTGCAGGAGCACTTTGCTTACCACTCTCCATAGTGTATAGTAAGTCACTGGAAACGGGGGACCTACCAGAAATATGGAAGACTGCTAATGTAGTACCAATATACAAAAAGGGTGACAGACAAGAGGCACTGAACTACAGGCCAGTGTCCTTAACTTGTATACCATGCAAGGTGATGGAGAAGATTGTGAGAAAAAACCTAGTAACACATCTGGAGAGAAGAGACTTCGTGACAACCCATCAACATGGGTTCAGGGAGGGTAAATCTTGCCTTACAGGCTTGATAGAATTCTACGATCAGGTGACAAAATTAAGCAAGAAAGAGAAGGGTGGGCGGACTGCATTTTTTTGGACTGTCGGAAAGCCTTTGACACAGTACCCCATAAAAGGTTGATGCATAAGCTGGAGAAACAGGCAGGAGTAACAGGTAGGGCGCTCCAGTGGATAAGGGAGTACCTAAGCAATAGGAAGCAGAGAGTTACAGTGAGGGGTGAGACCTCAGACTGGCGTGAAGTCACCAGTGGAGTCCCACAGGGCTCTGTACTTGGACCTATCCTGTTTCTGATATACGTAAATGATCTCCCAGAGGGTATAGACTCATTCCTCTCAATGTTTGCTGACGACGCCAAAATTATGAGAAGGATTAAGACAGAGGAGGACAGCTTGAGGCTTCAAGAAGACCTGGACAAGCTGCAGGAATGGTCGAACAAATGGCTGTTAGAGTTTAACCCAAGCAAATGTAATGTAATGAAGATAGGGGTAGGAAGCAGGAGACCAGATACAAGGTATCATTTGGGAGATGAAATACTTCAAGAGTCAGAGAGAGAGAAAGACCTGGGGGTTGATATCACGCCAGACCTGTCCCCTGAAGCTCATATCAAGAGGATAACATCAGCAGCATATGCCAGGTTGGCTAACATAAGAACGGCCTTTAGAAACTTGTGTAAGGAATCTTTCAGAACATTATATACCACATATGTCAGACCAATCCTGGAGTATGCGGCTCCAGCATGGAGTCCATATCTAGTCAAGCATAAGACTAAACTGGAAAAGGTTCAAAGGTTTGCCACCAGACTAGTACCCGAGCTGAGAGGTATGAGCTACGAGGAGAGACTACAGGAATTAAACCTCACTTCGTTGGAAGACAGAAGAGTTAGGGGGACATGATCACCACATTCAAGATTCTCAGGGGAATCGACAGGGTTGATAAAGACAGGCTGTTTAACACAAGGGGCACACGCACTAGGGGACACAGGTGGAAACTGAGTGCCCAAATGAGCCACAGAGATATTAGAAAGAACTTTTTAGTGTCAGAGTGGTTGACAAATGGAATGCATTAGGAAGCGATGTGGTGGAGGCTGACTCCATACACAGTTTCAAGTTAGATATGATAGAGCCCAATAGGCTCAGGAAACTGTACACCTGTTGATTGACGGTTGAGAGGCGGGACCAAAGAGCCAGAGCTCAACCCCCGCAAGCACAACTAGGTGAGTACAACTAGGTGAGTACGGACAAGGAGCACTGGCTCATTATAACTGTCAGGGATCAATAGCTCATTATCACGGTCTAGGAGCACTGACTTATTATCACGCCAGGGAGCACTAGCTCATTATCACGGTCAGGGAGCACTAGCTCATTATCACGGTCAAGGAACACTAGCTCATTATCACGGTCATGGAGCTCTAGCTCATTATCACGGTCAGGGAGCACTAGCTCATTATCACGGTCAGGGAGCACTAGCTCATTATCACGGTCAAGGAACACTAGCTCATTATCACGGTCAGGGAGCACTAGCTCATTATCACGGTCAAGGAACACTAGCTCATTATCACGGTCAGGGTACACTGGCTCATTATCACGGTCAATGAACACTAGCTCATTATCACAGTCAGGGAGCACTGGCTCATTATCACGGTTAGGGAATAGTAACTAATTATTCTGTTATATTCTGAGGAAATGCCAAATCTTGGATGATTTCTCCCCACTGACGTCCAACCACTTGGGCTGGACGGTAGAGGGACGGTCCCGCTTCATACAGGCCGGCGTTCAATCCCCGACCGTCCAAGTGTTGGGCACCAATCCTTTCCCCTGTCTCATCCAAAATCCTTATTCCCCAGGCTTCATTGTCGTAATGGCTTGGCGCTTTCCCTTGATAATTTCCTTCTCCGACTGACCGATGATGCAGCCTTCCACAGTTGCAATAAGTTCGAATGGAACGGAAGGTCTTTTATTATTAACATCTCTAATGACAAAAATTTATTAAAAATTTGATTATTCTGAGTAATTGAATTAGGTCTTACTAGAGTGAGGAAAATGCTGGTATTGACTTTCACACAGGACAGCGGGTCATGCACAAGACAGTAGGTCTATACTGTAGGCTGAAGCGCACGTAGCATGGTTACAAACAACTACATTAGACTATGTTCAATTTACGAATTTGTAAATCCAACTTTCAGTTGTTGAATTTGTTGTTGAGACCCGTCACTGCCACCCAGACTCTAGTTAGAGCACCCAGCAGACACCCGCTCTAGCCAGCCTGGCCAACATAAATAACATGGGTTCAATGGCAATGATTTACATTTCACCTCCTGTTTTCTAGAAATGTCACGGCACAATATTTTGTGGAATGTTCGCATGAGGATCGATTGTTGACACCCTGGATGTTGTGTTGTTTTAGATTCAGCGACTCGGAACAAAGTTAGTAGCACCATGTAGCACATGAACCCGTAAGACACACTGGAAGGTTCGGCTACTTAATTAGTTTTAATGTTTAGTGGAAGATTGCCATCTGTACCAAATCTCCAAGCTTACACCCGAGTCCACTGACACACCCTAGGTGTGTCTAGACACACTAGGTGAGTACACCTTGGGCTCATACTCCAGCAATAATCAAGACCCAACGATCACGACTCACCTAACATTAGTACCTGCTCAGATGTGCTTTATAATCTCCATTACTACTTTGCATTGTTAAAAAGTAGCTCTTATTAAATGCTTTTCTAATCTTTAATCGATATTTAATAATATTATTTTGGCCCAATAATTGTAATCATAACTTTTCATTTTATCGTTATTGGTCCTGTCTGTCTGCTAATCGCTATTTCAATTATCTACAATGTACTTTCCAGCGATAAGATTTTTATTATGTGGGTTTTGCCGGAAGAGAAATACTCATTGCAGGGGCATGTAATGTACCATCAGTGTTGTTGGTAATCACACTAAGAGAGGCAGAGAGACAGAAGGACAAGAGAGGGACACACAGGTAGAGCACCAACAGCATCGGCCCTCACAGAATCGTCACCAATTATTACGACACACCTAACAAGTGACAGAATTGAGTAATAATGAGGAGACGGGCAATCTTTTGGTCGGAACAGGGTAGTCTTGTGGGTGGAGACAGTGTTACGCATCGCCGGCCCACAAACACTTAACTGTTCATTAAATATCCCGTAAAGCCAGGTAACGATGGCGACCGAGTGGAACCCTGTGTCCCTTGGAGAGGGAGAGGTGCCACCCCAGGTGGCCCTGGTCCCTGATACTGTGTTGCGACCCTGTCAGTCATGTCCCTGAGCACCTGTGTGTGGGCACCCTGTCTGAGATTCCGATGTCCCCTAATACGTGTGTGTCGATCCCTGTCGAGTTATCTCCCTGATACCTGTGTTGCGACCGGCTGCTCAGTCATGTCCCCTGATACTGATGTTGTGATGCCCTGGTCAGTCCATGTCTCCCCTGATACGGCTTTGGGACCCTGTCAGTCATGGCGGCCAAGTGATACTGTGTTTGTTACCCTGTCAGTACATGGCCATCCTGATACGGTGTTGTGACTCCTTGTCAGTCATGGCCTGATGTGCAATGATACTGTGTGGTGACCCTGTCATGCATGGCCCCTGATACTAGGATGGTTACACTGTCATGATCAGTGGTTGCTCGCTGTGACTGTTTGACCCTGGCAGTCATGGTCCCGGCCTGATGACTACTGTGTTGTGATCTCCTGTCAGGCATGGTCCCTGATACTGTGTTGTGACCCAGTCAGTCATAGTCCCTGATACTGTGTTGTGACCCAGTCAGTCATAGTCCCTGATACTGTGTTGTGACCCAGTCAGTCATAGTCCCTGATACTGTGTTGTGACCCAGTCAGTCATAGTCCCTGATACTGTGTTGTGACCCAGTCAGTCATAGTCCCTGATACTGTGTTGTGACCCAGTCAGTCATAGTCCCTGATACTGTGTTGTGTCCCTGTCAGTCATGGTCCCCTGATAACTGTGGTGTGCCCCTGTCAGTCATGGTCCCTGATACTGTGTTGTGGCGCTGTCAGTCATGTCCCCTGAGTGAGACTGTGTTCGTGTACCCGTCCATGTCAGTCATGTCCCTCGCCTGTATACTGTGGTGTTACCCTGGTTGCATGTCAGCTGGTTCCCCTGATACTGTATTGTTAACCCTGTCAGTCATGTCCCCCTGATACTGTGTTGTGACCCAGTCAGTCATAGTCCCTGATACTGTGTTGTGACCCAGTCAGTCATAGTCCCTGATACTGTGTTGTTACCCTGTCAGTCATGGTCCCTGATACTGTGTTGTTACCCCGTGTCGAGTATAGGTCCCGTGAATGACTGGTTGTGACCCTGTACAGTCATACGTACCCCTGATAGTACTGTGTGTCTTGTTACCTATTACCATGTCCAGTCCATAGGCCCCGTGTGATACTGGTGTTTGTTAACCAGGGCTGGTCACGTCACTGGTCCCTGAATACGTGTGGTGTGCAGTAATGGCCCTGGATCCATGGTGTCTTGTTACCCTGTTCAGTCATGGCGCGCCCGTGGATACTGGTGTTGTTACCGTTCATGTCCTTCGTAATTTCCCTGTATAGCGTGTTGTGTTGTGGACCGGCTTGTCAGTCATGGTCCCCTGTATACTGTGGTGGTTGTTACCCTGTCAGTCATAGTATTCCTGAGTACGTGGTACTTTCCGTAGTTGTGGCTTGTGTTGGGGTTGAGCATCCTGTGTCTTTGGGTCCCGCTAAGGCCATGCTTCGTGA
>WNGS01160340.1:16371-28978 GCA_020271785.1 Procambarus virginalis
GTGTTTGTTTGTGTGTGTGTGTGTGTGTGTGGTGTGTGTGTGTGTTGTGTGTGTGTGTGTGTGTGTGGTGTGTGTGTGTGTGTGTGTGTGGTGTGTGTGTGTGTGTGTGTGTGTGTACTCACCTATTTGTGCTTGCGGGGGTTGAGCTTTGGCTCTTTGGTCCCGCCTCTCAACTGTCAATCAACTGGTGTACAGTTCCTGAGCCTACTGGGCTCTATCATATCTACATTTAAAACTGTGTATGGAGTCAGCCTCCACCACATCACTGCCTAATGCATTCCATCTGTTAACTACTCTGACACTGAAAAAGTTCCTTCTACGTCCTCTGTGGCTCATGTGGGTACTCAGTTTCCACCTGTGTCCCCTTGTTCGCGTCCCGCCAGTGTTGAATAGTTTATCCTTGTTTACCCGGTCGATTCCCTGAGGATTTTGTAGGTTGTGATCATGTCCCCCCTTACTCTTCTGTCTTCCAGTGTCGTAAGGTGCATTTCCCGCAGCCTTTCCTCATAACTCATGCCTCTTAGTTCTGGGACTAGTCTAGTAGCATACCTTTGGACTTTTTCCAGCTTCGTCTTGTGCTTGACAAGGTACGGGCTCCATGCTGGGGCCGCATACTCCAGGATTGGTCTTACATATGTGGTGTACAAGATTCTGAATGATTCCTTACACAGGTTCCTGAACGCTGTTCTGATGTTAGCCAGCCTCGCATATGCCGCAGACGTTATTCTCTTTATGTGGGCTTCAGGAGACAGGTTTGGTGTGATATCAACTCCTAGATCTTTCTCTCTGTCTGTTTCATTAAGTACTTCATCTCCTATTCTGTATCCTGTGTCTGGCCTCCTGTTTCCACTGCCTAGTTTCATTACTTTGCATTTACTCGGGTTGAACTTCAACAGCCATTTGTTGGACCATTCACTCAGTCTGTCTAGGTCATCTTGTAGCCTCCTACTATCATCCTCGTTTCAATCCTCCTCATAATTTTTGCATCGTCGGCAAACATTGAGAGGAACGAATCTATACCCTCTGGGAGATCATTTACATATACCAGAAACAGTATAGGTCCAAGGACTGACCCCTGCGGGACTCCACTTGTAACGTCTCGCAATCTGAGACCTCACCCCTCACACAGACTCGTTGTCTCCTGTTGCTTAGGTACTCCTTTATCCAATGGAGTACCTTCCCTTTCACTCCAGCCTGCATCTCCAGCTTTCCACCAGCCTCTTGTGTGGCACTGTATCAAAGGCTTTCTGACAATCCAAAAATATGCAGTCTGCCCACCCTTCTCTTTCTTGCCTTATTTTTGTTGCCTGGTCGTAGAATTCAAGTAACCCTGTGAGGCAGGACCTGCCATCCCTGAACCCATGTTGATGCTGTGTTACAAAGTTCCTTCGCTCCAGATGCTCCACTAGCTTTTTTCGCACAATCTTCTCCATCAGCTTGCATGGTATGCAGGTTAGGGACACTGGCCTGTAGTTCAGTGCCTCCTGTCTATCCCCTTTCTTGTATATCGGGACTACGTTAGCTGCTTTCCAAATATCTGGCAGTTCCCCTGTTGCCAGTGATTTGTTATACACTATGGAGAGTGGTAGGCACAGTTCTTTTGCTCCTTCCTTTAGTATCCAAGGGGAGATTCCATCTGGGCCTATAGCCTTTGTCACATCCAACTCTAGTAAACACTTCCTTACTTCCCCGCTGGTAATCTCAAACTCTTCCAGTGGTTCCTGGTTAGCTATTCCCTCTCTTATCTCTGGAATTTCTCCTTGCTCTAAGGTGAAGACCTCCTGGAATTTCTTATTCAGTTCCTCACACACTTCCTTGTCATTGTAGTGAATCCTTCCGCCCCTATCCTTAATTTCATAACCTGTTCCTTTACTGTTGTTTTTCTCCTGATGTGGCTATGCAACAATTTAGGCTGAGTCTTTGCCTTGCTTGCGATGTCATTTTCGTATTGTCTTTCTGCCTCTCTTCTCATCCTGACATATTCATTCCTGGCATTCTGGTATCTTTCTCTGCTCTCCAGTGTCCTGTTATTCCTATAGTTTCTCCATGCCCTTTTACTTTGCTGCTTAGCTAGCCTACATCTCTGATTAAACCATGGGTTTCTCATTTCATTTCACTGTTTTCCTTTTGGACTGGGACAAACTTGTTTGCTGCGTCCTTGCACTTCTGCGTGATGTAATCCATCATATCTTGGGCCGTCTTTCCCCTAGCTCTGTTTCCCATGCTATATCTGTTAGGAATTTTCTTATCCCCTCATAGTTTCCCTTTCGGTATGCTAACTTTTGGTTTCGGTATCCCTCCTCGAGTTCAATAACCCTTCTTCAATCAGGTACTCAAACACCAGTACACTGTGGTCGCTCATTCCTACTGGGTCCTCAAACCGATTTCTCTTATGTCGGAGTCGTTCAGAGTGAAGACTAGTCGAGTCTCGCTGGTTCGTCATTTCCTCTCATCCTTGTGGGTTCTCTGACATGCTGGGTTAAAAAGTTTCTAGTCACCACCTCCAATAGTTTGGCTCTCCACGTATCCTCGTCTCCATGTGGTTCCTTGTTCTCCCAGTCAATCCTTCCGTGTTTGAAGTCGCCCATGATTAGCAAGTGGGATCTATTTCTACAGGCAGCAGAGGCTGCCCTATCAATTATAGCATTAACTGCCATGTTGTTGTTTTCATACTCTTGACTAGGTCTTCTGTCATTTGGTGGAGGGTTGTTTATTACTGCTACTACTATTCTTGGTCCTCCCATTGTCATGGTGCCTGCTATGTAGTCTCTGAACCCCTCACAGCCTGGGATAGCCATCTTCTTAAAACTCCATTCCTTTCTCATGAGTAGGGCTACTCCGCCTCCTCCCGTACCTTCCCTGTCTTTCCTTATTACTGTGTACTCCTGGGGAAACACGGCATTTATTATGATTCCAGAGAGTTTTGTTTCAGTGAGTCCTATTACATCTGGGTTCACTTCTTGTGCTCTTTCTCTTAGTTCACTCGTCTTGCTTGTGATCCCATCTATGTTTGAGTACATCACCCTGAAACTGACTCTCTTCCGCTTCTTCTCTGAGGGGACCTTTTGTTATATTCAAATTCCCCGCCAGTTGGAACATAACCAATCACAGCCGAGTAGGCCTCTGACGTCATGCCAGATTCACAGTCTCCAGCCATGCTTGCAGCAGGCTCAGTTATCTCCACAGACCCAGAGTAGTAGGACCTCGGCTGGCCAGATATATATCTTGTTGCCTTAGCCAATAAATCTACGAAGCAACATCTGTGTCTACATTCAACCCCCCACAAGGCAAAGAATACTGGTAGCAGCTGTGGGATGTAGAATTTTTTTCTGGAAATTCAAGTACCAGCATCGCCTCGTGCAACCGCCTCCATACGCCACCGCCTCCATAAGCCACCATCCTGCCACCTACGCATCAAATATTGTGCCAGACCGGGGTCCTGCCATCAACCACTACTCCAGACCAACGTATCAGAAGTAAGGGTCAATAATTTCCTGTTTGAACGCTAATTCAACAGTGAGAAGAGAAGATTCCCGCGCCAGCCATTTGAAAATCGCTCGCCACGTGCAAGCCACCTGCCCTCACCACCACCGCCACCACAGCTGACAGCATCAAGCTTTGGGAGTGTTCAGGCTATTGCAATCGTCGTCGGCCATCGTCGCAAGTATCGACTGATTATTGTGGGTGTTCTACAAGTTATTCAAGAGAAATTGGTGAAAAAAAAAGACTACGATTGTTGTTTATAGTGTCGCCACCCTGCCACATCGACACCTCATCACCTCTCACCATTCCCACCAGCTCCTGCTACATCATCGCTGTGAACTTCTCCAGAGATAGGTGTTTCTCCACCGCTATCGTCGCAATATCGTCGTCTCAGAATTTATCTTCGTGCTCCCAACTTCGTGCTACTGTGGGGTCCCCCAGCTTCGTGCAACCGCCGCTAGGAGCGTCGCCATCGTACCAGATGTAAACACACCTCACATGTGCTTCTCCACAAGCTCTGTCGCCGTTTTTGGTATTTGGCCACTTATATTGTAAATCCTGCAGCCCTGAGTTAAGTGATTATAAGCTAATATATCGTGTACTACGTTTTAATGAAGTTTAATGTAAATAATATTCATAATATCCTGTGAATTGACCATTCAGTGACTTGCTAAATATTGGAGCTGATCCAGTTCTCCATTCTCACAGTTTCTGAGTCATTTCAATATTTCCTGCATTGATTCCGTTATTCATTAATTGTTAATGCTGTCATTAGTGAATTCAAATTCCAGAGAAGTAAGAAATAATTGTTTCTAGCAGTTTATTTTGCATAATAGAAAATTGTTTTTGAGATTTCAATAGACAATAGAACATAGAAAAATTTGATATTTCTCCATACCTAACTTTGAAATTAATCCTTTACGCATTTTATTTTACACTTTTATCATAGCATGTTACCCATGTGCCTGTGTGCAATTTGTTTTTGATGAACCCATTTTTCATGCATTGCCACTTGTTGTGTTGAATCTTTTTAATGAAATTTTGCAATTGCATTTTCCAGTTTTTGTTCTTAATTGCTGTGCTTAGTCTGGTTTAATTAATTTACATACATCTAATTCCAGTCATTTTTTTTAATGAAAGATTGCTAAAATTAATTCACAATTTGCTTGTTCTTAATTATTTTCTTGCCTAGCCCAATTTAATAATTTTATTTCTGCCAATTTTTTTTACTTTAGCCAAGTTGATATTTTGTTGAGTGTTTATTTTGTGTATACTATTTCTGATGCCAGGTGCACTTAATTATAATCTGCGTTCAAATATTAATTCCACGGCTGTAACAATGCCTACTACTGTTGAAACTCCCTCAGACTTAACAGGAGCAGTTGCTCATCCCAATGGCCAGAGATCAGCTCAGGAAATGGCTATTCCTCTTTTTGCTGGCGAATCGCGTTTACTCGAGTCTTGGTTTAGTAAGGTTGAAGCGAAAACAGTTGCACGTTTTTCTAAGCCTACTGATGCCGAATACTTAGCAATTGCACGTTCTGCCGTAGACACAACCAAAGGTGATGCACGTTTCGTTGTTGATGAGAAAGCCATTGTTAGCCTCCAGTCTTGGCCTGAATTTAAAGTATTCTTTGCCTTGTGGGGGGTTGAATGTAGACACAGATGTTACTTTGTAGATTTATTGGCTAAGGCAACAAGATATATATCTGGCCAGCCGAGGTCCTACTACTCTGGGTCTGTGGAGATAACTGAGCCTGCTGCAAGCATGGCTGGAGACTGTGAATCTGGCATGACGTCAGAGGCCTACTCGGCTGTGATTGGTTATGTTCCAACTGGCGGGGAATTTGAATATAACACTTTGGGATCTGGGGTGAGTGGGAGCTGGGGGAGACGGCACGGGGAGACTGGTGGAGGAGGGAGGGCTTGGGGGGGTGGGGGAGAGCGGGAGGGTAGGGGCAGGAGGGTAGGGGGGGAGAGTGAGAGGGGGTAGGTTGCGGGGAGAAAGGGAGGGTTGGGGGAGCATGGGGGGAGGAGAGGCTATGAGGGATAGGAGAGATGGGGGGCTTGGGGGGGGGGAGAAAGGGGGGAGGGCTTGAGAGGCGTGGGGGAAAAAAACATCCCTTTTGGGACGGGATGTATCTGCTTACTGCCTCCTGACACTTTGGGGTGATATAGTCCATCATATCTTGTACAGACTTAGCTCTGAGGTCTGTGTCCCAAGGTATTTCCCTTAGGAAGCTTCTCATCTCTTCATAATTTCCCTTTCGGTATGCCAGCCTTTTGTTTCCTAGTTCTTTTTTTTTGAGGGGGGGGGGATAATTCCTAGCTCTACCAGGTACTCAAAGTTGACACACACACACACACATACAGTGTGTGTGTGTGTGTGTTTGTCTAACACTATAATTGAGAGGGCAGCCTCTGCTGCCTGTAGAAATAGATCCCACCTGCTCATCATGGGCGACTTCAATCACGGAAGGATTGACTGGGAGAACAAGGAACCGCATGGAGGCGAGGATACGTGGAGAGAGAAACTATTGGAGGTGGTGACAAGAAATTTTTTAACCCAGCATGTCCGAGAACCCACAAGGATGAGAGGCAATGGCGAACCAGCGAGACTCGACCGTCTCACACTGAACTGAACGACTCCGACATAAGAGAAATCGGTTTTGAGGACTGTAGTAAAAGTGTTATTGTATTATTGTACCCGGATGGATGCTTGCTTGACTGTTTTGTTTGGATGCTCGCTTGACTGTTTTGTTGTTGTCAGACCAGCTGTGTCGTGCCTGTGTACAGGTTAGTTTATGTTCACTCCTAGTTAATTTCTATTTGTTCTAGTGTTAGTCATGTGTACTTTGCTTATTATATTATATATCTTAAGCACTATTAGTCTTTATAAGTTTTGTATAATATATGGCTTGTGTATTGCAGGATGTAACTGTACTGTAATTATTTGTTCAATAAAGCCACTTGTCTGGCAATGCTTCTCCTTTACCTCAATTTATTGAACAAATAATTCAGCCAGTGAACATGGAGCGGTTACTACGGCCCGAGCGGTTTGCTACTGACCCGAACGCCACCAACGCCGCTCAAGAATGGCGTCACTGGCTCAAGACGTTCCTAAACTTCACTCTTGCAGTAGAAGAAAATACTCCCACCGTGGACAAGCTGTGTCTCTTAATAAACTACGTTGCTCCACGTGTGTTCGACTACATAGCTGACTGCACTACGTATGATGCTGCTGAAAAATCCCTAACAGAACTGTTTGTGAAGCCCAAGAATGAAGTATTCGCAAGGTATGTGCTTGCAACACGACGCCAAGAACCCGGTGAGTCACTTGATCAGTTTCTTCAGGCTTTAAAGTTATTAGCTAAAGATTGCCAGTTCAAAGCAGTGACTGCTGTAGAAGCCAGTGATAACTATGCGAGAGATGCTTTCATTAATGGGCTAGGTTCTGCCACAATAAGGCAGCGCTTACTTGAAAATAGAACTTTAGACTTACAGTCAGCCTTTGACCAGGCTCACACTCTAGAAACGGCACAGAAACTTTCTGCCTCTTATGCTCAGCCAGGGGTTACAAATGCTGCCATGGCACTCTCATTAGACCTGGAGGACTTAGGAGGACAAGAAAGTGCAGAAGAAAAAGTTGACACAGTTTCTGCAGCTACAACTAGTGGTTTTAAGTGCTTCTTTTGCGGTTACACTCGACATCCTCGCAGTCGATGTCCGGCTAGAGAGGCTCTGTGTATGAATTGCAAGAAAAAGGGTCATTATGCTAAGGTCTGCCGATCTCTGAAACAGACTAATAGTACTTCAAACACCCAACATTCCGCTGCTATGCTTGCTACTTTAGCTGGGACTTCGCCCGCATGCCTCAATAAATCAGTGCTTAGCTCTAAGATCAATGGTATTCCAGTCAGTGCACTGATTGACACTGGTAGCTCTGAGAACTTTATTCATAAGAATATTGCCGACCAGAGTGGGTTACTCGTCTATCCTGACAATGGGGCAGTATCTATGGCTACTGTATCGTTCTCTTCAAAATTCCTGGGTCAGTGTTCTGTAGACTTAGAATTACAAGGAGAAACTTACCATGGTGTGAATCTCAAAGTGTTACCCGATTTGTGTGCTGATGTGATTTTAGGTCATAACTTTTTACAAAATCATTCTGTGCTTGAGATGGCTTTTGGAGGAGATAGACCTCCTCTTAGAATATGTGGATTAGCTGCCGTCAAAGTTCCGGCTCCATCTCTCTTCAGTAATTTAGCACCAGACTGCAAGCCGATTGCTGTAAAATCCAGACGCTATTCTGAGGCTGACAAGTTGTTTATTAAATCTGAGACCGCTCGGATGCTACGTGAAGAGATAATTAGACCCAGTCATTCTCCATGGAGAGCCCAGGTATTAGTAACTAAAGGAGAACATCACAAGAAAAGAATGGTTGTAGATTATTCACAAACAATCAATCGATTCACGGGGCTGGATGCCTACCCCTTACCACACATAGATGAGATTGTGAATAATGTTGCTAGATTTAAAGTATACAGCACTCTGGACTTGAGAAGTGCTTACCATCAAGTGGGTTTAACAGAGGAAGAAAAACCCTATACAGCCTTTGAAGCTTGTGGGAAGCTTTTTGAATTTAATCGTATCCCTTTTGGGGTCACTAATGGAGTGGCTAGTTTTCAAAGGGTAATTGATGGCATCCTTGAGAAAGAAGGAGTGGAGGGTACCTTCGCTTACGTTGATGATGTCTGTGTGTGTGGAGAGTCTGAGGAAGACCATGATAAAAATCTGAAACATTTTATGGACGTTGCGAGAAGATATAACCTGACCCTGAATCTTGAAAAGTGTAGTTTTCGACTCAGGTCTATAAAGCTGTTGGGATATCTTATACAAGAAGGAGAAATTAGACCTGACCCGGAACGCCTCGAGCCACTGTTAAAACTTCCACTACCAAGTAACACAGGTTCTTTACGCAGAACAATGGGAATGCTTGCACATTACTCTCGTTGGGTGCTGAGTTTTTCTGAGAAGATCCGTCCTCTCTCTCATGCCAATGATTTTCCCTTATCTGCTGCTGCTGCGAAAGCTTTTGAAGGATTGAAACAAGACATTGCTGAGGCAGTGGTTCGAGCAATCGACCCAACAACTCCTTTCACTGTGGAAACCGATGCTTCAGATCATGCTATTGCCGCTACCCTAACCCAGAATGAACAACCAGTAGCTTTCTTCTCCCGAACACTTTCAAATAGTGAACAAAGGCACTCATCAGTGGAGAAGGAAGCGTATGCCATTGTGGAAGCCCTAAGGAAGTGGCGACACTATCTTATTGGTCGCCATTTTCGGCTTGTGACTGACCAGCGCAGTGTCGCTTTTATGTTTAACTCTAACTCAGCTGGTAAGATTAAAAATGATAAAATTGCTAGATGGCGAGTCGAACTCTCCTGTTACCACTATGACATTGTATATCGCCCAGGTAAAAAGAACATACCAGCTGATGCATTCTCACGTGTATGTGGTGCCACCAGTATGGATGAATTAAAGGAATTGCATGACAATCTGTGTCACCCTGGAGTGTCTCGTATGGCTCATTTTGTCCGATGTCGAAATCTGCCTTATTCTGTGGAGGAAGTGAAGAAGATGACTAATTCTTGCTCTGCATGCTCTGAACTTAAACCTCGGTTTTGCAAGTTTGACTCTGGGCATTTGATTAAAGCTACTCAGCCATTTGAAAGACTCAACATAGATTTTAAAGGACCACTTCCATCACATTCAAGGAATAAATATATCCTTACTGTTGTAGATGAATTCTCTAGATTCCCTTTTGCATTCCCTTGTTCAGATATGACTACTGGTACAGTAATTCAGTGCCTGGTGCAGTTGTTTGCAATCTTTGGTATGCCTGCATATATACACTCTGATAGGGGAACTTCCTTTATGTCGGAGGAGTTGAAAGATTTTCTACTAAAAAAGGGGGTAGCAACTAGCCGTACGACTCCTTACAACCCTAGAGGAAATGGCCAGGCTGAGAAGTACAATGGGATTATTTGGAAGACAGTGCTGCTAGCTCTTAGGACGAGAGGCTTAGATGTATCCCAGTGGGAAGTTGTTCTTCCTGATGCACTCCACTCTATTCGATCACTGTTGTGCACCTCTACAAATTGTACACCACATGAACGATTCTTCCAGCATACAAGAAGGTCTACTTCAGGGCGAACACTACCTACGTGGCTTGCTTGGAGAGGCCCTGTCCTCCTAAAACGTCAGGTGCGTCAAAGCAAAAATGATCCTCTAGTTGATGAGGTTGAGGTCGTAGATGTGAATCCGGAATATGCCCATGTCAAGTTCCCGGATGGCAGGATTACTACTGTATCATTAAGACACCTCGCACCCATGGCCACAGAGGGCTGCGAGAGTTTGGACCCCAATCTCAACATTCAACAGCAACACCCAGCGATTGTGAAAAGAGGGGTAAACCCCAACCCGCCTCATCCTGAACGGCTCATCCTGACTACCTCATCCTGAACTACCTCATCCTGGACTACTTCGTTCCGAACCACCTAACTTTGAAACACCTAATTGGAAACTTTCTCTGATGTAACACTCCCTCGAGAAGGTGGTATGCAGAAACCGACTGGAACACTAGAGGCATCAACTTTGCAGGAGTCCCTTCGACGATCTGGAAGGACGCGAAGTACTCCTACTCATCTTCGGGACTATGTTACTTAAAGCTAGAGGGGTGAATGTAGTAAAAGTGTTATTGTATTATTGTACCCGGATGGATGCTCGCTTGACTGTTTTGTGTTGTCAGACCAGCTTGTCGTGCCTGTGTACAGGTTAGTTTATGTTCACTCCTAGTTAATTTCTATTTGTTCTAGTGTTAGTCATGTGTACTTTGCTTATTATATTATATATCTTAAGCACTGTTAGTCTTTATAAGTTTTGTATAATATATTGCTTGTGTATTGCAGGATGTAACTGTACTGTAATTATTTGTTCAATAAAGCCACACGTCTGGCAATGCTTCTCCTTTACCTCAGTATTGCTCTACGTTTATAGTAGAGGTTAGCTATATCAATCTCTTGGTTACTATAGTTGACCTCTAACAACTGTATAGCAGTATTGTAGTCATCATCATTTGGAATCAGATGAACAATAACTGTCTTTGTTTCAACCCTTAAGGGTACTTTGCAAATAAAGGAATTTCTTTGTTTTGTTAATAAAACTTTTAGATTTCACTAACGAACGTGTTCCAGTATCATTCGAAATTTTCCTCTTCTCTGCCATGAAATTGAGGCAGATCAATGGCAGTAAGAAGAACGTCATTGAATGGGTCAGATGTATTAGCTCCACTTGTTGTTAGAGCATTTTGAGAGACAGAGTTTATATTATTTTTTTACGGACTGTATTAATTTATCAAGGTGAACTTGGACATCCTCTACATATTGTTCCGTTTAGGCATGGAAGATTGTCGGGTTCAGCATTTTGGTGAATGAGGTTTGAAGATAATTATTCCCAGCCTCGGTAGTTCTTGGAATTTTCAGTTACCCACCTCTATATGGTTTTCAAGTACTTAGGTAACACATTTGTCGGGTCAATTGATCACACTTGTTCAGATGTCTAGTCACATGTCCGTTGTGACCGTATGTTGGCCGTTGTGACTGGCCAACATAAGAACTGCCTTTAGAAATTTGTGTAAGGAATCTTTCAGAAACCTGTATACCACTTATGTAAGACCAATCCTGGAGTATGCAGCTCCAGCCTGGAGTCCATACCTAGTTAAACACAAGACAAAGTTAGAGAAGATTCAGCGGTATGCCACCAGGCTCGTCCCGGAACTGAGAGGATTGAGCTACGAGGAAAGGCTAAAGGAGCGGAACCTCACATCCCTGGAAAACAGAAGAGTAAGGGGAGACATGATAACCACCTACAAAATTCTCAGGGGAATTGACAGGGCGGACAACAACAAACTCTTCACCACGGGTGGGACACGAACAAGGGGACACAGGAGGAAACTTAGTACCCAGATGAGCCACAGAGACGTTAGAAAGAATTTTTTCAGTGTCAGAGTAGTTAATAAATGGAATGCACTAGGTAGTGATGTGGTGGAGGCTGACTCCATACACAGTTTCAAACGTAGATATGATAGAGCCCACTAGGCTCAGGAATCTGTACACCTGTTGATTGACAGTTGAGAGGCGGGACCAAAGAGCCAAAGCTCAACCCCCGCAAGCACAATTAGGTGAGTACAATTAGGTGAGTATATGATCAGTGGTACAACATACTCTTACTAGACATTTCGTGTGTTGTACTGGCTGCTGAATTCTGTTTTAAGGCCCCATAATTTCGTAGTGAAGGTAACAGGAGTATTAATTCATAAATTCTGAGCAAGCACCAATTGTAGTAGCCTAGGGTAAAATTTGTAATTTACTAGGTATAATCCTACCTTTTCTAGAGGTTAGCACTTAAATTAGTATACATTATATATTAATCATACACAAATGATTTGAGTGATAATCCAGTGTCAATATTGGAAGTACCATCAGGTTAGCTCATCAAAATCACCCTGGTTGGTGTAGACACTAATTAAATTAACCACTCAAAGGTGCAATGAATATAGGTAAACAATTATAAAACGGGTAAATTATAAATTCACAACTCAACTCGAGTTGGTATAATCACACCCAAAATAGGGTCTGCACCATTAATTAATGGGGGTAGGTTATTCAATGTAGTACAACTAGACTATGGTACTAAATTAGACTAGAATGAAAAATTATAGTTCAACACTAGGCATGGTATATGATACTAGTGCAATATATATTAAATTTGGATTATTTATGTTAAATAATTCTTTATTCAAGAGAAATTATATACACAACTGGTGATGTTAGTCTCTGAATAAAGAATTATTAAACAAAATAATCCAATGGTAATATATATTGCACTAGTATCATATTACCATGCCTAGTTGAACTAATAATTTTTCATTCTAGTCTAATT
This sequence comes from Procambarus virginalis, assembly GCA_020271785.1. Classification (NCBI taxonomy): domain Eukaryota; kingdom Metazoa; phylum Arthropoda; class Malacostraca; order Decapoda; family Cambaridae; genus Procambarus; species Procambarus virginalis. The sequence continues at coordinate 28,861 of WNGS01160340.1, forward strand.
TAGTACCATAGTCTAGTTGTAATACATTGAATAACCTACCACCATTAATAATGGTGCAGACCCTATTTTGGGTGTGATTTATACCAACTCGAGTTGAGTTGTGAATTTATAATTTACC
>WNGS01160344.1:22112-33640 GCA_020271785.1 Procambarus virginalis
GAGCACATGACTGTAAAGCTGCCGCCCAGTTGGGTGGGTGTGGAGCACATGACTGTAAAGCTGCCGCCCAGTTGGGTGGGTGTGGAGCACATGACTGTAAAGCTGCCGCCCAGTTGGGTGGGTGTGGAGCACATGACTGTAAAGCTGCCGCCCAGTTGGGTGGGTGTGGAGCACATGACTGTAAAGCTGCCGCTCAGTTGGGTGGGTGTGGAGTACATGACTGTAAGCTGCCGCCCAGTTGGGTTCGGTGTGGAGCACATGACGGTAAAGCTGCCGCCCAGTTGGTGGATGTGGAGCACATGACTGTAAAGCTGCCGCCCAGTTGGGTGGGTGTGGAGCACATGACTGTAAAGCTGCCGCCCAGTGGGTGGGTGTGGAGCACATGACTGTAAAGCTGCCGCCCAGTTGGGTGGGTGTGGAGCCATGACTGTAAAGCTGCCGCCCAGTTGGGTGGGTGTGGAGCACATGACTGTAAAGCTGCCGCCCAATTGGGAGGGTGTGGAGCACATGACTGTAAAGCTGCCGCCAAGTTGGGTGGGTGTGGAGCAAGAGTAGTAACTTGTGACTCACCGTAGATGCAAAGTGTTTTGTATAGTGAGTGTTGTGAGCCTCTTGTTGAATCACTTATGATATAAAAAGATTATCGATGTGTATATGGAGTTCTGAAAATATGGGGTGCATAATAAAGATACAAATTGAATCAATAAACGTGTAACACAATTCCATTTAGTAGCTCCCATCCCAAATTGAAGACCAAGATTTCATAAGTAAGGAGTGTTGGTGTGGAGGAGAGAACATATCTTTGGTTGAAAACAGAGGTTAATGCTGAGAGAAGAGAAATCAGCAGCGGACAGTTGCAAGTATTAAAAAAACGCAAGTAGTGTACCCCCGCGAGATCATTTGGGGTCATTCAGATTGTGATATATGTCATCAAACTAACATAAGAAAGTCTTAAGTATCCTTACTTGTGGATTATGCGTAATTGCTGAGATTTAACAACGAAGACGTTTGAGGGAGAGTACAAGGAGATCTAGATGCGCTCAAGCGGTGGTCGGACAGATGGTCACTTTCCTTTAACACTGACAAATGCAAAGCACTAAACATAAGTTATACAAAGAGAAGGCACCAGGAATAGTATAGGCTAGAAAGCTATTTCTTGATTCTGTTAACACAACAAGGTGAAGACTGCTAGGATGGTACACGCGCACATGGACAGATAATTTACACCAAAGTTGTGAGAAACGTTTAGGGTCCAAATGACTATTATCTAGGCAACGCAGTGTCCCAGACTTACTAATGTTCCACAGTCACATGCATATTGAATTGATCTACAATTTTCTATTCAAATTATTTAATTATTTATTAAAAAAAATTAATATTCACCTTTTACGAATAAACTGAACAGATAAAAAACATTTATTACTTGAACATTAAAAGAAGCCTTGTTGTACCTCATTTGGGGTGGAACTCCGGACTGCGAGGCCGCGGAGGACGCTCCCACAGCTGGGCTACGACGGCTTCTGATTACCTTTTCATAAACACAGATCTTATCTTGCATAAACACCAAGAATCTAATAAGCAAAATGAAATCTAGTGTGTTGCTTGTTTTGTGTGGGTTAGTGAGTTACCAAATTAATAGATAGGTAAATTGTTTTTGTTGAATTGTTAATGTTCATGAACTTTGTAATGTGTTTTAATAAGTGAAAATTATGTAAGTGACGTCGATATATGTATGGTCCAGACATAATTATCACACACACACACACACTAACACAGTCACTCAAACATTCCCATTAGCATGGAAATGCTGATTTGATATGTACTTCAATAGAAAGATAAAAATTAATTAAGAATTTCAATAAGGTTTAACGACTCAGATGAAGTTGTAAAACACATTGTATCTAGCTTTACTATAACATCCAGACCATAAGCACTCATCCATCACTCATTTCTGTACCCATCATAAGAATCATGAAGATTCACCCACTACGTTTCTGTAAGCAACATGTGAGTCATAACACTCACCCACCACGTTACTGTAAGCAACATGTGAGTCATAAACACTCACCCTCCACGTTACTGTAAGCAACATGTGAGTCATAAACACTCACCCACCACGTTACTGTAAGCAACATGTGAGTCATAAACACTCACCCTCCACGTTACTGTAAGCAACATGTGAGTCATAAACACTCACCCTCCACGTTACTGTAAGCAACATGTGAGTCATAAACACTCACCCACCATGTTACTGTAAGCAACATGTGAGTCATAAACACTCACCCACCACGTTACTGTAAGCAACATGTGAGTCATAAACACTCACCCTCCACGTTACTGTAAGCAACATGTGAGTCATAAACACTCACCCTCCACGTTACTGTAAGCAACATGTGAGTCATAAACACTCACCCACCATGTTACTGTAAGCAACATGTGAGTCATAACACTCACCCTCCACGTTACTGTAAGCAACATGTGAGTCATAAACACTCACCCACCATGTTACTGTAAGCAACATGTGAGTCATAAACGCTCACCCTCCACGTTACTGTAAGCAACATGTGAGTCATAAACACTCACCCACCACGTTACTGTAAGCAACATGTGAGTCATAACACTCACCCACCATGTTACTGTAAAGGTATTTGTGGAGACTGAATGGAAGACCGCCAATGTAGCGCCAATGACTCAGAATGAAAGGACACAGGAGCCACTAAACTGCACAGTAGCTTCATTATTTGACTATTCTCAGTTAGGCGCTAGAGAAGCTTGCAAGGAAACGTCTCTTGGAACATTTAAAAAAGGATTTCTCTCAAAGCATCAGCATGGATTCAGTTAATGCAGATAATGCCCTAAGAGTTTATTTAAATATCAGTGATAAGGGAAGAAGGGTTTGCTGCTGTGAGGGAATAGAAATTCCCGCTAGCTTACACATGGTTGATAAAAGAAAGCACACCGCCATTATGTTTTCAGCGGGTGCACAAGAGTGCACTCACTCCAGTTCTCTTAATATGGGAGCTAGGCATTCATTGTTTGGTGTCTATGGAGAACAGACACCCTCAGCTGTTCAGTAAAGTTACGGTGGCTACCATAGCCTTGCTGTGAAAGGGATTACAGCATTAGCATTGTTTTATGCCTAAGTTTCTTGAAGACAGAGGACCAAGGAGCGGGAGGGACTTTGGGCCAGGATCCTAACGGTTTCTTCCCTACATGTATTCACCTAGTTGTGCTTGCAGGGGTTGAGCTCTGCTCTTTCGGCCCGCCTCTCAACTGTCAATCAACTGTTTCTACTACTACTTTTTCCCTCACACTACACACACACACACCAGGAAGCAGCCCGTGACAGCTGCCTAACTCCCAGGTACCTATTTACTGCTAGGTAACAGGGGCATCAGGGTGAAAGAAACTCTGCCAATCGTTTCACGCCGGCGCCCGGGATCGAACCCCCTGACCACAGGATCACGTGCACAGCGTGCTGTCCGTTCGGCCACCGGCTCTTATTGGTTACCAAGATCTTATTACTCCTGAACCTCCATGATGCCATTCACTGATTGGTCCTTTCGTAGAACAAGGGGACGGGTGTTAAGGCCCCACCCCAGGAGCCCATCACACCATTCCCAGTATTCTGGAAGTAGCTTTTGATCTGTGAGGGCGTTTGTACTGTAACTTTGGCCAAAATTACGGAAAATCCCATCTGAACGCGAGTTCATTAAGCCCAGTATGTATCAATCACGTCTAAACGATTATGTCTGTCAGAATTTGGTATCCCAACAACGTGTGTATACATATATAAATATATTAACCGAGATAGAGGTACATAAAAGAGTAACTCCACATGTGTGAATCTACAGAGCAACTGGACTGTACAAAACCACAAGGGCCGTGACGAGGATTCGAACCTGCGTCCGAGAGCATCCCAGACGCTGCCTTAATCGACTGAGCTACGACATGGTAGCTTGTGGGTGCACACAAATCTACAAATCCTTTGTGGATTTGTTCATTTGATGCATCACGTAATTGTGATTTGTGTGTGCAACTGGACTGTAGTTACTAATCCGTGATCATTGTGTAAACCTTTAACGATCCGCTACTCCACCCCCCACACGTGTTTCTGTATAACGATTCTACCACGTGCGGTCTGTGTTGGTGCTGATCTTCAATCAATAGCAGAGTTTTACTGAGTGTGAAAGAGTTATTTGAATGTAAGCCGGTTATCAAAGTGAGTACTCCTTAATTACTTATTGTATCATTATCAGAAGTGCATATTACTTGTGTTGATCCACATCAACCTTACGACCTGTCGTTTCTCATTAACCCACAACGGGAGAGATAGGCAGATCGAGGAAGCGTAGGTGAGGCAAGTACAGTATATCTATGTGGTTACTGTAGACTGGCCTGAGTGTGTGTAATTTACACTTTCTTCACAATTAGAATAATTTGTGATTTATATAAATTGTGTGTATTGTTTTGTGTGGTTTATTATATACCGTAACTGTGCATAACATTTCTGTGTATGTTCTTTTTGTTTCTCGTTCCAAGAGAAAACCAAATTGTAAAGTAAGGGGGAGATTACCTAGTTTCTTTTACCTGTGAATGCTGGTCTCTGTGTGATTATTGTTGTCATTTATTTAGGTGACAGTGTTGTGGTTATTTAGCACTGGAGATTAGTGCTGTGTATTGCTACTGTATTATGTTGGTCTGCGTCACCCAGTCTTGTATTGATTGACAAATTAATAATTAAATAATAAGTTAGGACTATTTAGACTCAATAATTAACGTCATTAGTGAAGTGGAAGGTAAATAGCAACGTGTTGCCTAATTCATGGTTGTAACCTTGTTTACGAGAAATGCAGTGTTAACGTAAATCACCGTGTGTTTCATTAGCTGTCAGTGGGACAGTAATTGAGGTGATTACTCACTGATTGTTTAATAATCTTGTCATAAGTAATTAACGTAGTGAAGCCTTGTTGGATTGCTTGACTGTCTGTGTTGATAGATTGTAATTAAAGTAAAGTACCTCGATTTATGGACTGTCCAGGTGACAGCAATTAACGTAAATAATTATCTTCACTAATTATCAATAATTAATATAAATCTTTAATTGTATGTTTTGATTGTAATTGATTAAATCAATTGTTTTGTCTTTGTGACATAACCCTAACGTAATTATTTGTCTTCACTGTCGTCCAGAGGGACGAGCTGATACGTAATTAACTTACAGAGACTGTCACAGTGTTACAGAGACTGTCACAGTGTTACAGTAGACTGTCACAGTGTTACAGAGACTGTCACAGTGTTACAGTAGACTGTCACAGTGTTACAGAGACTGTCACAGTGTTACAGTAGACTGTCACAGTGTTACAGTAGACTGTCACAGTGTTACAAAGACTGTCACAGTGTTACAGTAGATTGTCACAGTGTTACAGTAGACTGTCACAGTGTTACAGTAGACTGTCACAGTGTTACAGTAGACTGTCACAGTGTTACAGAGACTGTCACAGTGTTACAGTAGACTGTCACAGTGTTACAGAGACTGTCACAGTGTTACAGTAGACTGTCACAGTGTTACAGTAGACTGTCACAGTGTTACAAAGACTGTCACAGTGTTAGAGTAGATTGTCACAGTGTTACAGTAGACTGTCACAGTGTTACAGTAGACTGTCACAGTGTTACAATAGACTGTCACAGTGTTACAGTAGACTATCACAGTGTTACAGTAGATTGTCACAGTGTTACAGTAGACTGTCACAGTGTTACAGAGACTGTCAGTGTTACAGAGACTGTCACAGTGTTACAGTAGACTGTCACAGTGTTACAGTAGACTGTCACAATGTTACAGTAGACTGTCACAGTGTTACAGTAGACTGTCACAGTGTTACAGTAGACTGTCACAGTGTTACAGTAGACTGTCACAGTGATACAGTAGACTGTCACAGTGTTACAGTTGACTGTCAGTGTTACAGTAGACTGTCAGTGTTACAGTAGACTGTCACAGTGTTACAGAGACTGTCACAGTGTTACAGAGACTGTCACAGTGTTACAGTAGACTGTCAGTGTTACAGTAGACTGTCACAGTGTTACAGTAGACTGTCACAGTGTTACAGAGACTGTCACAGTGTTACAGTAGACTGTCAGTGTTACAGTAGACTGTCACAGTGTTACAGTAGACTGTCACAGTGTTACAGAGACTGTCACAGTGTTACAGAGACTGTCACAGTGTTACAGTAGACTGTCACAGTGTTACAGTAGACTGTCACAGTGTTACAGTAGACTGTCACAGTGTTACAAAGACTGTCACAGTGTTACAGTAGATTGTCACAGTGTTACAGTAGACTGTCACAGTGTTACAGTAGACTGTCACAGTGTTACAGTAGACTGTCACAGTGTTACAGAGACTGTCACAGTGTTACAGTAGACTGTCAGTGTTACAGTAGACTGTCACAGTGTTACAGTAGACTGTCACAGCGTTACAGTAGACTGTCAGTGTTACAGTAGACTGTCACAGAGTTACAGAGACTGTCACAGTGTTACAGTAGACTGTCAGTGTTACAGTAGACTGTCACAGTGTTACAGTAGACTGTCACAGTGTTACAGAGACTGTCACAGTGTTACAGAGACTGTCACAGTGTTACAGAGACTGTCACAGTGTTACAGAGACTGTCACAGTGTTACAGAGACTGTCACAGTGTTACAGGAGACTGTCACAGTGTTACAGTAGACTGTCACAGTGTTACAGAGACTGTCACAGTGTTACATGAGACTGTCACAGTGTTACAGGAGACTGTCACAGTGTTACAGTAGACTGTCACAGTGTTACAGAGACTGTCACAGTGTTACAGTAGACTGTCACAGTGTTACAGAGACTGTCACAGTGTTACAGTAGACTGTCACAGTGTTACAGTAGACTGTCACAGTGTTACAGAGACTGTCACAGTGTTACAGTAGACTGTCACAGTGTTACAGAGACTGTCACAGTGTTACAGTAGACTGTCACAGTGTTACAGTAGACTGTCACAGTGTTACAAAGACTGTCACAGTGTTACAGTAGATTGTCACAGTGTTACAGTAGACTGTCACAGTGTTACAGTATACTGTCACAGTGTTACAGTAGACAGTCACAGTGTTACAGAGACTGTCACAGTGTTACAGTAGACTGTCACAGTGTTACAGAGACTGTCACAGTGTTACAGAGACTGTCACAGTGTTACAGTAGACTGTCACAGTGTTACAGAGACTGTCACAGTGTTACAGTAGACTGTCACAGTGTTACAGTAGACTGTCACAGTGTTACAGAGACTGTCACAGTGTTACAGTAGACTGTCACAGTGTTACAGAGACTGTCACAGTGTTACAGGAGACTGTCACAGTGTTACAGTAGACTGTCACAGTGTTACAGAGACTGTCACAGTGTTACATGAGACTGTCACAGTGTTACAGGAGACTGTCACAGTGTTACAGTAGACTGTCACAGTGTTACAGAGACTGTCACAGTGTTACAGTAGACTGTCACAGTGTTACAGAGACTGTCACAGTGTTACAGTAGACTGTCACAGTGTTACAGTAGACTGTCACAGTGTTACAGAGACTGTCACAGTGTTACAGTAGACTGTCACAGTGTTACAGAGACTGTCACAGTGTTACAGTAGACTGTCACAGTGTTACAGTAGACTGTCACAGTGTTACAAAGACTGTCACAGTGTTACAGTAGATTGTCACAGTGTTACAGTAGACTGTCACAGTGTTACAGTATACTGTCACAGTGTTACAGTAGACAGTCACAGTGTTACAGAGACTGTCACAGTGTTACAGTAGACTGTCACAGTGTTACAGAGACTGTCACAGTGTTACAGTAGACTGTCACAGTGTTACAGTAGACTGTCACAGTGTTACAAAGACTGTCACAGTGTTACAGTAGATTGTCACAGTGTTACAGTAGACTGTCACAGCGTTACAGTAGACTGTCAGTGTTACAGTAGACTGTCACAGAGTTACAGAGACTGTCACACTGTTACAGAGACTGTCACAGTGTTAGAGTAGACTGTCAGTGTTACAGTAGACTGTCACAGTGTTACAGTAGACTGTCACAGTGTTACAGAGACTGTCACAGTGTTACAGAGACTGTCACAGTGTTACAGAGACTGTCACAGTGTTACAGTAGACTGTCACAGTGTTACAGAGACTGTCACAGTGTTACAGTAGACTGTCACAGTGTTACAGAGACTGTCACACTGTTACAGTAGACTGTCACAGTGTTACAGTAGACTGTCACAGTGTTACAGAGACTGTCACAGTGTTACAGTAGACTGTCACAGTGTTACAGAGACTGTCACAGTGTTACAGTAGACTGTCACAGTGTTACAGTAGACTGTCACAGTGTTACAAAGACTGTCACAGTGTTACAGTAGATTGTCACAGTGTTACAGTAGACTGTCACAGTGTTACAGTAGACTGTCACAGTGTTACAGCAGACTGTCACAGTGTTACAGAGACTGTCACAGTGTTACAGTAGACTGTCACAGTGTTACAGAGACTGTCACAGTGTTACAGTAGACTGTCACAGTGTTACAGTAGACTGTCACAGTGTTACAAAGACTGTCACAGTGTTACAGTAGATTGTCACAGTGCTACAGTAGACTGTCACAGTGTTACAGTAGACTGTCACAGTGTTACAATAGACTGTCACAGTGTTACAGTAGACTATCACAGTGTTACAGTAGATTGTCACAGTGTTACAGTAGACTGTCACAGTGTTACAGAGACTGTCAGTGTTACAGAGACTGTCACAGTGTTACAGTAGACTGTCACAGTGTTACAGTAGACTGTCACAATGTTACAGTAGACTGTCACAGTGTTACAGTAGACTGTCACAGTGTTACAGTAGACTGTCACAGTGTTACAGTAGACTGTCACAGTGATACAGTAGACTGTCACAGTGTTACAGTTGACTGTCAGTGTTACAGTAGACTGTCAGTGTTACAGTAGACTGTCACAGTGTTACAGAGACTGTCACAGTGTTACAGAGACTGTCACAGTGTTACAGTAGACTGTCAGTTTTACAGTAGACTGTCACAGTGTTACAGTAGACTGTCACAGTGTTACAGAGACTGTCACAGTGTTACAGTAGACTGTCAGTGTTACAGTAGACTGTCACAGTGTTACAGTAGACTGTCACAGTGTTACAGAGACTGTCACAGTGTTACAGAGACTGTCACAGTGTTACAGTAGACTGTCACAGTGTTACAGTAGACTGTCACAGTGTTACAGTAGACTGCCACAGTGTTACAAAGACTGTCACAGTGTTACAGTAGATTGTCAGAGTGTTACAGTAGACTGTCACAGTGTTACAGTAGACTGTCACAGTGTTACAGTAGACTGTCACAGTGTTACAGAGACTGTCACAGTGTTACAGTAGACTGTCACAGTGTTACAGAGACTGTCACAGTGTTACAGTAGACTGTCACAGTGTTACAGAGACTGTCACAGTGTTACAGTAGACTGTCACAGTGTTACAGTAGACTGTCACAGTGTTACAAAGACTGTCACAGTGTTACAGTAGATTGTCACAGTGCTACAGTAGACTGTCACAGTGTTACAGTAGACTGTCACAGTGTTACAATAGACTGTCACAGTGTTACAGTAGACTATCACAGTGTTACAGTAGACTGTCACAGTGTTACAGTAGACTGTCACAGTGTTACAGTAGACTGTCACAGTGATACAGTAGACTGTCACAGTGTTACAGTTGACTGTCAGTGTTACAGTAGACTGTCAGTGTTACAGTAGACTGTCACAGTGTTACAGAGACTGTCACAGTGTTAAAGAGACTGTCACAGTGTTACAGTAGACTGTCAGTTTTACAGTAGACTGTCACAGTGTTACAGTAGACTGTCACAGTGTTACAGAGACTGTCACAGTGTTACAGGAGACTGTCACAGTGTTACAGTAGACTGTCACATTGTTATAGAGACTGTCACAGTGTTACAGTAGACTGTCACAGTGTTACAGAGACTGTCACATTGTTACAGAGACTGTCACAGTGTTACAGTAGACTGTCACAGTGTTACAGAGACTGTCACAGTGTTACAGGAGACTGTCACAGTGTTACAGAGACTGTCACAGTGTTACAGGAGACTGTCACAGTGTTACAGTCGACTGTCACAGTGTTACAGAGACTGTCACAGTGTTACAGGAGACTGTCACAGTGTTACAGGAGACTGTCACAGTGTTACAGTAGACTGTCACAGTGTTACAGAGACTGTCACAGTGTTACAGTAGACTGTCACAGTGTTACAGAGACTGTCACACTGTTACAGTAGACTGTCACAGTGTTACAGTAGACTGTCACAGTGTTACAGAGACTGTCACAGTGTTACAGTAGACTGTCACAGTGTTACAGAGACTGTCACAGTGTTACAGTAGACTGTCACAGTGTTACAGTAGACTGTCACAGTGTTACAAAGACTGTCACAGTGTTACAGTAGATTGTCACAGTGTTACAGTAGACTGTCACAGTGTTACAGTAGACTGTCACAGTGTTACAGTAGACTGTCACAGTGTTACAGAGACTGTCACAGTGTTACAGTAGACTGTCACAGTGTTACAGAGACTGTCACAGTGTTACAGTAGACTGTCACAGTGTTACAGTAGACTGTCACAGTGTTACAAAGACTGTCACAGTGTTACAGTAGATTGTCACAGTGCTACAGTAGACTGTCACAGTGTTACAGTAGACTGTCACAGTGTTACAATAGACTGTCACAGTGTTACAGTAGACTATCACAGTGTTACAGTAGATTGTCACAGTGTTACAGTAGACTGTCACAGTGTTACAGAGACTGTCAGTGTTACAGAGACTGTCACAGTGTTAAAGTAGACTGTCACAGTGTTACAGTAGACTGTCACAATGTTACAGTAGACTGTCACAGTGTTACAGTAGACTGTCACAGTGTTACAGTAGACTGTCACAGTGTTACAGTAGACTGTCACAGTGATACAGTAGACTGTCACAGTGTTACAGAGACTGTCAGTGTTACAGTAGACTGTCAGTGTTACAGTAGACTGTCACAGTGTTACAGTAGACTGTCACAGTGTTACAGAGACTGTCACAGTGTTACAGAGACTGTCACAGTGTTACAGTAGACTGTCACAGTGTTACAGTAGACTGTCACAGTGTTACAAAGACTGTCACAGTGTTACAGTAGACTGTCACAGTGTTACAGTAGACTGTCACAGTGTTACAGTAGACTGTCACAGTGTTACAGTAGACTGTCACAGTGTTACAGAGACTGTCACAGTGTTACAGTAGACTGTCACAGTGTTACAGTAGACTGTCACAGTGTTACAGTAGACTGTCACAGTGTTACAGTAGACTGTCACAGTGTTACAGTAGATTGTCAGAGTGTTACAGTAGACTGTCACAGTGTTACAGTGACTTTCACAGTGTTACAGTAGACTGTCACAGTGGTACAGAGACTGTCACAGTGTTACAGTAGACTGTCACAGTGTTACAGAGACTGTCACAGTGT
>WNGS01160350.1:0-14889 GCA_020271785.1 Procambarus virginalis
ATCGAGCAAAAGGTCTTAGTTGACATGGACTTGAGACCCGCCATATACTGCAGGTATGTTGACGACATTTTTACACAGGTACCTGATGCCAGATGTCTGCAGGAGACATTTGAGCGGAATTCTTTGTTGAGTTTCACTTACGAGATGGAGAATAATGGGAAGCTGCCCTTTCTGGATGTAACAGTCACGGAAAGTAATGNCCCTCCTTCTAGCTTGAGACGAGATGCACTTACCCCAGACAACAAATATGACCTCACTTTCCGAAAGGTTCGAGGTGTTCTCAACAAACTCGCCCCCGAGAAGTTTCATAAGCTAAGCAATGACATCCTAAATGTAGGCCTCGATTCAACAACAATTCTGAAAGGGGTCATTTTGTTGATCTTCGAAAAGGCCCTAGATGAACCGAAATATGTTCTATGTACGCACAGCTGTGCAAGCGGCTGTCAGAAGAGGCTCCTAACTTTGATCCACCAGACGGACCTTGTACTTATAACCGCCTACTTTTGAGCAAGTGCCAGGATGAATTCGAGCGTCGGCGACGTGCCTCGGAGGCATGGGACGGATCGGAGGAGGCGGTCCTCACCCCAGAACAAGAGGAAGAACGAACAGCAGCAAAACGCAAGATGGTCGGCAACCTCCGTTTCATTGGAGAGCTTGGCAAGCTGGAGATTATTCACGAGTCCATCCTTCATCGCTGCATCCAACAGCTGTTGGAGAAGCGTCGGCGTCGACCAATGGTTGACTTGGCTGAGGATCTGGAGTGTCTGTGCCAGATAATGAGGACTTGCGGAAAGGTGCTAGACAAGCCCAAGGCTAAGCCCTTAATGGATCAGTACTTTGAGCGCATTTACCAGCTGAGCAGCAACATGGAACTTTTGGCACGTATCCGCTTCATGCTGCAGGATGTGCTGGACTTGCGTGCTGCAAACTGGATCCCTCGTAAGATTGCCCAGGTGGATGGCCCACGTACCATTCGTCAGGTGCGTGAGGAAGCAGCACACGACCTTGGTGTTTACATCCCACCGCTGCCACCAGTATTCTTTGCCTTGTATGGGGTTGAATGTAGACTCAGATGTTGGTTCGTTGATTTATTGGTTAAGGCAACAAGATATATATCTGGCCAACCGAGGTCCTACTACTGTGGGTCTGTGGAGCTAACTCACTACCGCAAGCATGGCTGGAGACTTTAAATGTGACATGACGTCAGAGGCCTACTCGGCTGTGATTGGTTATGTTCCAACTGGCGCGGAATTTGAATATAACATATGGTGTGGGTAGCCTAAGGTTGGAATGGGTATGGGGTGGCCTGAGGTTGGAATATGGGTATGGGGTGGCCTGGGGTTGGAATGGGTATGGGGTGGCCTGGGGTTGGGGAAGGGTTGGTATAGGAATGGAGGTTGGGGTTGGTATAAGAAATGAGGATGGGGTGGGTATAGGAATTGAGGATGGGGCGGGTATAGGAGGTGGGTTGGGGTTGTTGTAGTGATGGGTGAGGTGTACCTAGGTGTTGTGGTATTGTTGTTATGTGAGGTAGTTCCTGCTGTTGGTGTGGTTGTTGGTCATGTTCCCTACTGACCGCAGTGGGACGTCCTACTGTACTAACTGACGCCCCCTGTCCAGCTCCCTGTCCCTGTCGGTATGGCGTCGATGTTATTTGTGGGGGAACCCAAGACGGCTCCTCCCACTCTTGGGACGAATCCTTGCGAGACTCCCCACTCATGTCAATAATTGTATCTGTACTGGAATGGAAAGATACCCTCGACTGGCCAGTCCCATGCAGAACCCGTGACCCCGTCGCCTCAGTCCCACTGACCCCACCCGTGATGTCAGCTGAGCTACCTGAGCGGTCCCCAGTGGTGTCGGAAGAGGTGCTGTCCTCTACGTTTTCACTCCCACTGGTCCCTACTGACTGGTCACTGTCTGGGTTAAACATTTCCTGTGATTCCTGGTGTGCTATGTCTCTTGTAACTACCCTTTAATACACCCTCGACCCGGACTCACTTACACAAATAAAAAAAAAATGTCACAACTCTCCTTCTAAGCGAAAACCAACGAAATTCCCTGAGGTAAAGGAGAAGCATTGCCAGACATGTGGCTTTATTGAACAAATAATTACAGTACAGTTACATCCTGCAATAACACAAGCCATATATTATACAAAACTTATAAAGACTAACAGTGCTTAAGATATATAATATAATAAGCAAAGTACACAAGACTAACGCTAGAACAAATAGAAATTACCTAGGAGTGAACACAAACTAACCTGTACACAGGCACGACACAGCTGGTCTGACAACAACAAAACAGTCAAGCAAGCATCCAAACAAAACAGTCAAGCGAGCATCCATCCGGGTACAATAATATAATAACACTTTTACTACATTCACCCCATCTAGCTTTAAGTAACATAGTCCCGAAGATGAGTAGGGGTACTGCGCGTCTTTCCAGATCGTCGAAGGGACTCCTGCAAAGTTGATGCCTTTAGTGTTCCAGTCGGTTCCTGCATACCACCTTCTCGAGGGAGTGTTATATCATTGAAAGGTTTCCAATTAGGTGTTTCTAGGTTAGGTGGTTCGGAACGAAGTAGTCCAGGATGAGGTAGTTCAGGATGAGGCCGTTCAGGATGAGGCGGGTTGGGGTTTACCCCATCTTTCACAATCGCTGGGTGTTGCTGTTGAATGTTGAGATTGGGGTCCAAACTCTCGCAGCCCTCTGTGGCCATGGGTGCGAGGTGTCTTAATGATACAGTAGTAATCCTGCCATCCGGGAACTTGACATGGGCATATTCCGGATTCACATCTACGACCTCAACCTCATCAACTAGAGGATCATTTTTGCTTTGCCGCACCTGACGTTTTAGGAGGACAGGGCCTCTGCAAGCAAGCCACGTAGGTAGTGTTCGCCCTGAAGTAGACCTTCTTGTATGCTGGAAGAATCGTTCATGTGGTGTACAATTTGTAGAGGTACACAACAGTGATCGAATAGAGTGGAGTGCATCAGGAAGAACTACTTCCCATTGGGATACATCTAAGCCTCTCGTCCTAAGAGCTAGCAGCACTGTCTTCCAAATAATCCCATTGTACTTCTCAGCCTGGCCATTTCCTCTAGGGTTGTAAGGAGTCGTACGGCTAGTTGCTACCCCTTTTTTAGTAGAAAATCTTTCAACTCCTCCGACATAAACGAAGTTCCCCTATCAGAGTGTATATATGCAGGCATACCAAAGATTGCAAACAACTGCACCAGGCACTGAATTACTGTACCAGTAGTCATATCTGAACAAGGGAATGCAAAAGGGAATCTAGAGAATTCATCTACAACAGTAAGGATATATTTATTCCTTGAATGTGATGGAAGTGGTCCTTTAAAATCTATGTTGAGTCTTTCAAATGGCTGAGTAGCTTTAATCAAATGCCCAGAGTCAAACTTGCAAAACCGAGGTTTAAGTTCAGAGCATGCAGAGCAAGAATTAGTCATCTTCTTCACTTCTTCCACAGAATAAGGCAGATTTCGACATCGGACAAAATGAGCCATACGAGACACTCCAGGGTGACACAGATTGTCATGCAATTCCTTTAATTCATCCATACTGGTGGCACCACATACACGTGAGAATGCATCAGCTGGTATGTTCTTTTTACCTGGGCGATATACAATGTCATAGTGGTAACAGGAGAGTTCGACTCGCCATCTAGCAATTTTATCATTTTTAATCTTACCAGCTGAGTTAGAGTTAAACATAAAAGCGACACTGCGCTGGTCAGTCACAAGCCGAAAATGGCGACCAATAAGATAGTGTCGCCACTTCCTTAGGGCTTCCACAATGGCATACGCTTCCTTCTCCACTGATGAGTGCCTTTGTTCACTATTTGAAAGTGTTCGGGAGAAGAAAGCTACTGGTTGTTCATTCTGGGTTAGGGTAGCGGCAATAGCATGATCTGAAGCATCGGTTTCCACAGTGAAAGGAGTTGTTGGGTCGATTGCTCGAACCACTGCCTCAGCAATGTCTTGTTTCAATCCTTCAAAAGCTTTCGCAGCAGCAGCAGATAAGGGAAAATCATTGGCATGAGAGAGAGGACGGATCTTCTCAGAAAAACTCAGCACCCAACGGGAGTAATGTGCAAGCATTCCCATTGTTCTGCGTAAAGAACCTGTGTTACTTGGTAGTGGAAGTTTTAACAGTGGCTCGAGGCGTTCCGGGTCAGGTCTAATTTCTCCTTCTTGTATAAGATATCCCAACAGCTTTATAGACCTGAGTCGAAAACTACACTTTTCAAGATTCAGGGTCAGGTTATACCTTCTCGCAACGTCCATAAAATGTTTCAGATTTTTATCATGGTCTTCCTCAGACTCTCCACACACACAGACATCATCAACGTAAGCGAAGGTACCCTCCACTCCTTCTTTCTCAAGGATGCCATCAATTACCCTTTGAAAACTAGCCACTCCATTAGTGACCCCAAAAGGGATACGATTAAATTCAAAAAGCTTCCCACAAGCTTCAAAGGCTGTATAGGGTTTTTCTTCCTCTGTTAAACCCACTTGATGGTAAGCACTTCTCAAGTCTAGCGTGCTGTATACTTTAAATCTAGCAACATTATTCACAATCTCATCTATGTGTGGTAAGGGGTAGGCATCCAGCCCCGTGAATCGATTGATTGTTTGTGAATAATCTACAACCATTCTTTTCTTGTGATGTTCTCCTTTAGTTACTAATACCTGGGCTCTCCATGGAGAATGACTGGGTCTAATTATCTCTTCACGTAGCATCCGAGCGGTCTCAGATTTAATAAACAACTTGTCAGCCTCAGAATAGCGTCTGGATTTTACAGCAATCGGCTTGCAGTCTGGTGCTAAATTACTGAAGAGAGATGGAGCCGGAACTTTGACGGCAGCTAATCCACATATTCTAAGAGGAGGTCTATCTCCTCCAAAAGCCATCTCAAGCACAGAATGATTTTGTAAAAAGTTATGACCTAAAATCACATCAGCACACAAATCGGGTAACACTTTGAGATTCACACCATGGTAAGTTTCTCCTTGTAATTCTAAGTCTACAGAACACTGACCCAGGAATTTTGAAGAGAACGATACAGTAGCCATAGAAACTGCCCCATTGTCAGGATAGACGAGTAACCCACTCTGGTCGGCAATATTCTTATGAATAAAGTTCTCAGAGCTACCAGTGTCAATCAGTGCACTGACTGGAATACCATTGATCTTAGAGCTAAGCACTGATTTATTGAGGCATGCGGGCGAAGTCCCAGCTAAAGTAGCAAGCATAGCAGCGGAATGTTGGGTGTTTGAAGCACTATTAGTCTGTTTCAGAGATCGGCAGACCTTAGCATAATGACCCTTTTTCTTGCAATTCATACACAGAGCCTCTCTAGCCGGACATCGACTGCGAGGATGTCGAGTGTAACCGCAAAAGAAGCACTTTAAACCACTAGTTGTAGCTGCAGAAACTGTGTCAACTTTTTCTTCTGCACTTTCTTGTCCTCCTAAGTCCTCCAGGTCTAATGAGAGTGCCATGGCAGCGTTTGTAGCCCCTGGCTGAGCATAAGAGGCAGAAAGTTTCTGTGCCGTTTCTAGAGTGTGAGCCTGGTCAAAGGCTGACTGTAAGTCTAAAGTTCTATTTTCAAGTAAGCGCTGCCTTATTGTGCCCATTAATGAAAGCATCTCTCACATAGTTATCACTGGCTTCTACAGCAGTCACTGCTTTGAACTGGCAATCTTTAGCTAATAACTTTAAAGCCTGAAGAAACTGATCAAGTGACTCACCGGGTTCTTGGCGTCGTGTTGCAAGCACATACCTTGCGAATACTTCATTCTTGGGCTTCACAAACAGTTCTGTTAGGGATTTTTGGAGCAGAGATGTAGACGTAGTGAGTCAAAAATGAAGTCGAACAGACAGTGGAGCAGACGTAGAGATTAAGAGACGCAGCTTGTCCACGGTGGGAGTATTTTCTTCTACTGCAAGAGTGAAGTTTTGGAACGTCTTGAGCCAGTGACGCCATTCCTGAGCGGCGTTGGTGGCGTTTGGGTCAGTAGCAAACCGCTCGGGCCGTAGTAACCGCTCCATGTTCACTGGCTGAATTATTTGTTCAATAAATTGAGGTAAAGGAGAAGCATTGCCAGACATGTGGCTTTATTGAACAAATAATTACAGTACAGTTACATCCTGCAATACACAAGCCATATATTATACAAAACTTATAAAGACTAACAGTGCTTAAGATATATAATATAATAAGCAAAGTACACATGACTAACACTAGAACAAATAGAAATTAACTAGGAGTGAACACAAACTAACCTGTACACAGGCACGACACAGCTGGTCTGATAACAACAAAACAGTCAAGCGAGCATCCAAACAAAACAGTCAAGCGAGCATCCATCCGGGTACAATAATACAATAACACTTTACTACATTCCCAAAATAGGAAATACAACGATTAATCAAGAGAATCGCTGATGTGAATCCAATGAATGAGCGTCTGCCCCGCACTCGTGTCTTGGACCTAGATTCAGGAAGCTCCGTGTATTTCTTCGTAAGTGGGTTTGCTACGAAGGTTCCTAAGTGTGCCCTAAGAAGATGCTTAGGTGCAATTCAATAAGGTGCACTTAGGAAGAAATTTGTTGGTTTACTGCGAGCCGATAGAGGTCACTACTGTGTTTCGTTTGGCCAATCAGAGAGCAGCAACATCTTCATATTGAAGATTTAGCGCTGGCTAAAGATTAAATCTGGGTGCAGCACAAGATATTCTTGTGCTGCACCCAGATTTTGCCAGTGGAGGCTAATAGATCAGCATTAAGTATTTTGTTCTCTCCTAATTCCATGTATGACTGGCCATCCTGTGAGGTGAGGATGTTGGATGAGCTTGTAGCTGGTTTTTGATCTACACTGTGTGGTTCTTTATACAGAATAGGGAAGCAGCACATTGGTGTGTATACCTAAACATGTTTAAAAATACATTGTTGAGAGGAGTCTTGTAGAAACTGGTAAGAGTAATTATAATATAATGTTTCCATGATTCAGTGCTTACCTCTTGTGAAAATTGAGAAGAGTTGTTTAGTCAGAGTTGATTTATTTTTGTATTGAGGCTGGTATTTTCTAAATTGATTCCATGTACAGTATGTCTAACCATCCTGTGAGATGGGAGTATTAGATAAACTTATAGCTAGTTTTGTATCTACACTGTGTAATATTCCATATAGAATAGGGTAGCAGCACATTGCTGTGTATACCTAATCTTCTTAATAAAAAAAATCAGTAATAAAGATTTTAAATTATAGTTTGTATTATTACAAATACAGTACTGTATTATCCTTATTAAATCATGTTGACCATGGATCATTAAGATCTCATGTTGATATGTAATAGTCATATTTCTTTTGAACTGCTAATCCATGCTAATCATTCATTAAATTGTGCATTATGTCTCAATTTTTCACTTCCTTGGATATACTGTACAGTACAAAAAGATAGGATAAAAATAAACCAGTAATATTTCTTCATTATATTTTTCATTTAAATAACTGCATCAATATTTTTACAGCTGACAGGATTTGTTTTACCATACAGGTGCATTATTTGTTAAAAAAAATTTGGTTTATTGTTACACAATGGTGCTACATAGCCTTCCCAGCTTGGTGCCTTCTTTTAATACTTACTGATTAAAAAATAAATAATAAATACATTTTATTCAGGAAAAGTGCATACAGTTGATTTACAAACATAATGTTGGATTTATAGACAGCTAGTACATACAATACCTAAAGCCACTAATACTCATAGCATTTCGGGCAAGGTGTGGGGGAAAAAACACTTAGACTAAAACTTAATAGTAATCGGGATTAGGTATAAATTGTGTTGAAAGAAGGAATAAAAAATACAAAAAGGGGGGTTAACATAGCATAAATCAGAAATTGCACATGTTGGTGAACAGCGTTGTTTAAAAAATAGCAAGACATGGGTTGACATATAGGGGGTAAGTTAGGTTACATGGAGTTAATTAGGTAGTACTTGGTTTACTCTTAAACTGGTTGAGAGAGGTACGTACAGCCTTTAACATGATTCGGGAGGTCATTCCACATTCTGGGTCCCTTGATTTGTAGAGCACTTCTAGTTTGGTTACACACAGCCAAATTGTGTAACAGGAAGAGGTCTTGGACACAAATTTGTTCCATGCTAAATGTTGAGGAATCAGCTGAGTATTCCTCAAATAAAATAAGTTGCCTCAGCTTATAAGGTAAATAAAATAAGCATTTGTCAAATAAGTAGCTGCCTCACCTCACTGCCTTACTGCTACATAGCCTTCCCGGCATGGTGCCTTCTTTTGATAATTACTTGTTCCACTCCCAAATTGTATAACAGGAAGAGGTCTTGGACCCTTACTTCCCTCTCTCTTTTTTAATAGTCTATATAGTCATAATTATAGCTTTAAGTATTCAATGAATAAAGTTTTTGACATTTTTACCCTTTTCCTTACCTAACATTATTTGTGCAGCATATTTTTATTTTATGTCTCACCCAGATTTAATTTCAAAATAAAACCAAACTAAATAAATTAGAAATGGGTATGTATAGCTAAGGTACACCCTTACTACTAGGTGAACAGGGGCATTTGGTGATAGTAAATGCTCCCATCAGGCAGGGCTCATCACCTTCTCTCATATTTCATGTTCACCAGTGTTTATTTACTTAATAACTACGGGTATAATATCTTGCTATTATAAAACTAATTCTACTATCATAAAAGACATATTTACTTTAAGTTTCAAGCAGAGACTGCATATATAACTAACACGAAGGACTCCTCTTCACTAAATTCAATTCTTATAATCTTTTGTTTATGTTGCAAAATATTAAAATCTATCACAGTGTTATGTAGTAGAGAAAAATTGAGTTATATCCAGTTTACGTAAAGCTACGAGTGGTCGAAACCACACTTAAATCCCGGAATGAACTTACGAAGGTTTTTCCACTTAGTGTAGCTAGTTGAATACCGACGTAGCCGCCACGAAGGCGCTAAGAAGGAAAACATTTTTAGCTAAGAGGAAAAACCTTCGTAAGTACCTTCCTGAATCCGGCCCTTGACCTTGAAGTAACCCGCAGTTCTATTACTGAAACCTAAGTACTTTACGTTAAAAAAATTAAAGAAACCAATTTATATAAAACAATTTAAAATGATAAAGTAACTAACGCGCAGCACTCGTGATAGATTAATGAAGGATATTTACTGTACTTGAATACAAAACGCACTTGAAGTGAGCAGCGTGGCCACTGATGACTGATGGAGCGGGACCAGCTGCGCTGAAAAAAAAACTAAGTCCCGCGCTTTTTCGCTTAAACGCTGAAAAATCGCAATTTTTATTCCGAAGGAAAATAACTAGTTTTACGTTAATAAACCGCTCTAGCGATTAATATAGACACCCAGGACATATATTCGTTTGCCAAAATTTTAATTTTCATCAAAAACTGCGTTTTTACTCAATGCTGGACTCTGCCAATTTTCTGACTCTGAGAAAAAATCTATCATCCCAAGTATCGCAAACTCCCTTAATTCACAAAAATGGGTTTTCCGTTCCCAGATATAAATACGTTGTTATTTAATACTGACGCTGTATACCGAACAATACTGACACATCGGGCGGTCTCAACATTCATTAATTCGAATTTTCGTCAAAATCTGAGGTTTTCACCTCAAGTGGACTCTGACAAAATTACAACACGATTTTCTCGAAAAATAACTAAATTCGGCAAAAATGTAATTAACACTGTTTAATGCTTAAGAACAGAATTACGTCCCTTGCGCGCACTAGAGGGTAATACTGGCCCCATAATATACACGAAACATGAGAATTCGAATTTCCGGCAAAATGTACGATTCTAGCCCAAGCTGGACTTAGAAAATTTTCCACCTACGTTTCCACAAAAAAAAATCTAAGTCTAAAAACACAATTCTACCGTCTTACTGGTAAAAACTAGAACAATATCACTCGTATCGACTGTGGAATCCTAATGACGCCCAGATCATATACGTGACCCACGAATACAAATTAATTACAGTTAACGACTTTCTGACATTGACTTAGCCGAAAACTTATCCCAAAATACTTAGAAATATTTTCACGAGCTCTATCAAGCATTTACACGAAAATTACTATCCCTTAACAAATTCCTTCACTAACTATAGTGACCGACATATAGCCCTAAGTCCAGAGGATTAATCAGGCTCTAGAACCAACGCCTCTGACTTGGACTAATACAATAAGGAATAGCAAAACTTAATGTACGCACTTAGCCTAATATACAAGAAAATACTAACACTTGAGAAAAATATTTAACCGGGGATTGAATTTAGGGGAACAAAAATTAATATCTAGAGAAACGCAAATAAACGGAATTACTTTATAGATTTAATTATTCTTAATTCAAAGATACACTCGACTTAATCCTATAATCGCTCCTACCGGCTCGCCGTACCGCGCCTAGCCTAGGGGTCTCGACCGTCTAGATTCTAACAGCAACACGCAGCTTTCAGCAACAATTAAGACTAGAGGCGACTCAACCTCCACTAAGTGTGCGATCACTCAGTCGTTGAATCGTTGCTAGGTAGGTTACTAGTCCGTCCCTCGGAAGCCTCAACGCCCTTTACGAATTACGTTTTTCCTAGCGTTTTGGGTCGTCTAACAACGCCCTCGGACTATCTCCTGGCGTCCCACAGATAAATCCGCCCAGACAGCCCACAAGGAACTTCTGTTGAGAGTATGGTGGCTCCCAACACCTCTGAGTCAATTGCAATGGGTCGAGTATGGTACCCAGTCCAATCAACCCGGAGCGGTCTCCTTAACCCAAAAAATCTTAACAGCCTAATCTTATTAACTAAACCCTAATCGTATCAGCTCGCATGAACCAAAGATTCGCCAATCCCCACTCAAACGATCTGATGTGAGGCGCACTGCTAATCCTGGCCCGCGGCCGACTCCCTAGCATCCACGCACGTGACCGGATGGCTAGACGTGTGAGCCTTTCAACAATTTCAAACAAAATTGTTGAAACCACCGCTGTGCACCATTGTAACCCGGGGGGGGGGGGTGTTCTGATGTGACTCGCACCCCTTCTTCTTTCTCTCTACCCGTATTCTTACTTCAGTTCTCTACCAAGGGATCCCAAAACTTTCACTATTAGCTGACCCCACGCCACGTGGTCTCAAGACGATTGACCAACTTAAGATTCTACACCCGTGTGACGTGACATAGGCTTTTAGCAAAACCCTAGGGTCGCCTTTCCGCCGCCACCACCAGACCAGTAACACTGAGGAATGATCGAGGTCTGGATCGATCATGCTACTCAACCTTGGGGCTCGATCCCCACTAGTAACATATAACCTTGGATCTTAAGTGTTGAGTTAATTAAAAATCAGCGGGAATGATACTTCTGATTCGATATTAGAATCGGCGCCCAATTCAACTCGGCCTCGTGGGGACCCCGTGACAAGGACAATTCACATAAATACACAAAAATAGAAATAATGAAAATGCACATTACTAACTAAATGGTTTATTCAAAAACTAAACAAAATCTAAACAATCAGATCACTCCGTGTCATTTTATCACTCCCTGGCAATGAGTTGACCTATCCCTATAACAACCAATAGCAACTATACCTCTATGTTGACCAGTTTGGGTGGAGTGCTGGTCTTGGGGGGAGAGGTGAGATGGGTGACCTCCCACAGTTGTTTCTCAAACCACACTGATCCTCCCACATGCTTCTGTATCCAGACGCCTAGATCTGTATTCTTCCACTTCGTTAAGTTACTTACACAGCTTAAGTTTAACAATTGACCTCTGTTGTACTGAATGATCCAGATTGGTTGAATATTGTAACTGAAGTTTAATATTACACAAGCATCTTAAGGAAGAGCTATTCCCAATTACAAATGGCTATTTGACCTTTGAGAAATAGAGGACATGGAACCTCGTGACCTATGACCGCCAGGTCACTCCGCAATAAAGAGTAGTCCTGGCTCGTGACGTCACTGATGGTGACAAACTCATTCTTCTAATAATTAGAATACTCTTGATATTATCAACAGTAATACTATACAATACAATTTGAATACAAAATGAATGAAGGCTAATTTCTCTAAATAAGTGAATACTATAGAATGATTCATTATACGAAACTTGTGAACAAAGGCGTCAATTATTTTCACCGCGAATTCCCTCAGGGGCTGCTCCCGGGGTCACCACGTGGGTCCAGCTTCCCATTCTCCCTTGTAGCTAAAACATTCTGGATAATTCTTACAACAAACCTAGTTTGTTACACCCTCACACAACNAGGCAATGAATGACTATCCCTATAAAAAACTCCTAGCAACTATACCTTTATAGACCAGCTGGATGTTTTTGTCCTGTCCGGAGGCCGATGATGGAAGGCCACCTGCCCGAGTTGTTTCTCACACCACACTGATCTCTCTCTCTGCTCCTCTACCCAGACGCCCAGAGCATTGTATTCTTCTGCATCGTTAAGTTACTTACAAGGCTTAAGTTATAACAATTAACCTCTGTTGCACTGAATGATCCAGATTGGTTGAATATTGTAAGTGAAGTTAAATTACACAAGCATCTTTCGCTATTCCCGATTACAAAATGGCTATTTGACCTTTGATAAAATAGAGGACATGGAAACTGGTGACCTATGACCGCCAGGTCACTCCGCAATAAAGAGTAGCCCTGGCTCGTGACGTCACTGATGGTGACAAACTCATTCTTCTAATAATTAAATACTCTTGATATTATAAGCAGTAATACTATACAATACAATTTGAATACAAAATGAATGAAGGCTAATTTCTCTAAATATGTAATACTACAGAATGATTCATTATACGAAACTTGTGAACAAAGGCGTCAATTATTTTCACCGCGAATTCCCTCAGGGGCTGCTCCCGGGGTCACCACGTGGTCCAGCTTCTCATTCTACCTTGTAGCTAAAACATTCTGGATAATTCTTACAACAAACCTAGTTTGTTACAACCCCCCCGCACAAGCACTTGGTATACCTTGTTAATTTGTTAAAAATAATGAGGTTTAGTATCCAAACCTACAACTCAACTCATTGCCACAAACAAAAGCTAACCTAACTAAGAAAATGTGACAGTCATTAGATTGTCCAACAACATCATCCTAATAAACATGTTCAACTTCATAAATTTCTTAGCTGTCAACTGACAGCAATCCTCCAACATCAGGAAACATACATCCTACACTTACTGACATAGCTAAATAACATGTCCCTACTCTAACAGCAAAGACTAGCTATTAAAATCTCTTGGCTTTTCACTAGCCAAGTTCATGTGTCCTCTAGAGCCGGCCACACCGTGCTCAAACATAAAACATAAAAGATATATCCTCAGACTGAACTTTCAGTCATCCGGGAGCGTACTACTGAATTATCAAGTACACATCCGTGTACTATCCACTCCCCAATCAATGTCAACCTTGACATGCTAAGGAACACACCTAATGTTTATTACATGTATCTAAAAATATAAAAAGAAAATTTCTATACTATATCACAGGTTTCCAGCTGACTGTACAGCCAAGTGTCCGCACTCACTAGAAGTGTCAATGTTTATCTTGGTCCGCCTCTCCTGTGTTCAAACATTCTGAAAAAAATAACACACAACATAATTTTCCATAACCGTTTGTTCTGGGCTTAGACAATTACACAGGGGCATCGATTTTACTTATTGACCAAATTATAGAATAAAATTTCCATATATCATTATACCGGAATAATTATTATAAATCTTTTTTCAACATTTATAAAGTATGGTGATTCTAATTCTGTTTTTCAACATTTAAACAAATGTGTCCAGATAGTCTTTACACAGATGTTCAGAGCCAACTTTGTTGTTTGTATCAATTGTCATATTGAGTAATCGAGAAAAAAAATCGATGCCGATGGACGCTGAATGTAGTCGATGACGCTGTCGATCGATGTCGATCATGCTTCTTCCCATGTGTAGACATCAATTCCTGGTCCACTTGTACTCCCATCCGGTAGTCTTGAATGACGACAGAGTGTAGAAGAGCTGAGTGCCAAGTGACAGCTGTAGAATACTGTTACTTCGGCCATTGATCTTGCTCCCGACAGTCCACACGCCTTCATATCAATCACAGTTCACACAGCAGTCTTTATGTTAAACTTGACGTTGCAGATGACCACAGCAGAGCAGGACTGGATGTACCAACGGTGTCTCGTAACAGGAGTGGTGTCAGAGGGTCGTAGAGGCGGGTTGCTTGTTTGCAGAACAGGTGAATCTCGTCTTCCATCATTGCTCACGTCATCTCCGGCGTTTCTTGATGTCACCAGGTTACTAGGCCGTAAACACCAACTGTGTATATCCTCGTACCGCCGACTTTAGGCCAAAGGAGGCAATGTTGCGACCTTCTATTGGCGAGTCCCGGAACTCTGTAGGGAAACCGTGCCTGTCACCTGTGACCGCCTTAGTTCCGCGTTCCTGTTGCTTCAGATGACGTAATCATTAATCTTCCGGCGAACTCTTGAGTACTGCTACTTGCTTTCCATTTTCTTGCCTCTCCTCCAACACTGCTGGAATGGCTGCAGTCTTGATGACGCAGCAGGTGGGTAGTGGTGATCTCGAGACAGCTACCCCGGCGTTGTATGGCACCTCCGGTGACTGCAATATGTGGACAGATTGCTGGCCCTGACAACCTCGTGTAGTGACGTGAGGTGTCGGCCGGGTGACTCTTGGATAGTCACTCATCCCAAAGTAACTGATGTATGGGTTACTGGGTCTGGTGGGGGGAGCGCTTTGTGTAACGTGCCTCCCCCCTCGGTCTTTACAGAC
>WNGS01160353.1:0-11257 GCA_020271785.1 Procambarus virginalis
ACAGAGAGTGTGCTGGAGCAGTGGGTGTGAAGAAACAGAGAGTGTGCTGGAGCAGTGGGTGTTCTGGAGCAGTGGGTGTGATGGAGCAGAGAGTGTGCTGGAGCTGTTGGTGTACGAGGGCAATTTAGTGACAAAATATTGTTCATTTTGTGGTAACGTCTGGCTAGTTCTTGTGCAACAGGTAGGCGGCGGGGGGGAGGGGGTCACTGTTGTGTTATGGGGGGGGTTGCCAGGGGTCACAGTTGTGTTATGGGTGATGGTTGCCAGGGGTCACTGTTGTGTTATGGGTGGGGGTTGCCAGGGGTCACTGTTGTGTTATGGGTGGGGGGTTGCCAGGGGTTACTGTTGTGTTATGGGTGGGGGTTGCCAGGGGTCACTGTTGTGTTATGGGTGGGGGTTGCCAGGGGTCACTGTTGTGTTATGGGTGTGGGGGGGTTGCCAGGGGTCACTGTGTTGTGTTATGGGTGGGGGGTTGCCAGGGGTCACTGTTGTGTTATGGGTGGGGGTTGCCAGGGGTCACTGTTGTGTTATGGGTGGGAGTTGCCAGGGGTCACTGTTGTGTTATGGGTGGGGGTTACCAGGGGTCACTGTTGTGTTATGGGTGGGGGGTTGCCAGGGGTCACTTGTGTTATGGGTGGGGGTTGCCAGGAGTCACTGTTGTGTTATGGTGGGGGTTGCCAGGGGTCACTGTTGTGTTATGGGTGGGGGTTGCCAGGGGTCACTGTTGTGTTATGGGTGGGGGTTGCCAGGGGTCACTGTTGTGTTATGGGTGGGGGGTTGCCAGGGGTCACTGTTGTGTTATGGGTGGGGGGTTGCCAGGGGTCACTGTTGTGTTATGGGTGGGGGGTTGCCAGGGGTCACTGTTGTGTTATGGGTGGGGGTTGCCAGGGGTCACTGTTGTGTTATGGGTGATGGTTGCCAGGGGTCACTGTTGTGTTATGGGTGGGGGGTTGCCAGGGGTCACTGTTGTGTTATGGGTGGGGGTTGCCAGGGGTCACTGTTGTGTTATGGGTGGGGGTTGCCAGGAGTCACTGTTGTGTTATGGGTGGGGGTTGCCAGGGGTCACTGTTGTGTTATGGGTGGGGGTTGCCAGGGGTCACTGTTGTGTTATGGGTGCGGGGGTTGCCAGGAGTCACTGTTGTGTTATGGGTGGGGCTTGCCAGGGGTCACTGTTGTGTTATTGGTGGGGGGTTGCCAAGGGTCACTGTTGTGTTATGGGTGGGGGTTGCCAGGGGTCACTGTTGTGTTATGGGTGGGGGGTGCCAGGGGTCACTGTTTTGTTATGGGTGGGGGGTTGCCAGGGGTCACTGTTGTGTTATGGGTGGGGGTTGCCAGGGGTCACTGTTGTGTTATGGGTGGGGGGTTGCCACGAGTCACTGTTGTGTTATGGGTGGGGCTTGCCAGGGGTCACTGTTGTGTTATGGGTGGGGGGTTGCCAAGGGTCACTGTTGTGTTATGGGTGGGGGTTGCCAGGGGTCACTGTTGTGTTATGGGTGGGGGGTTGCCAGGGGTAACTGTTGTGTTATGGGTGGGGTTGCCAGGGGTCACTGTTGTGTTATGGGTGGGGGGTTGCCAGGGGTCACTGTTGTGTTATGGGTGGGGGGTTGCCAGGGGTCACTGTTGTGTTATGGGGGGGGGTTGCCAGGGGTCACTGTTGTGTTATGGGTGGGGGTTGCCAGGGGTCACTGTTGTGTTATGGGTGGGGGTTGCCAGGGGTCACTGTTGTGTTATGGGTGGGGGTTGCCAGGGGTCACTGTTGTGTTATGGGTGGGGGTTGCCAGGGGTCACTGTTGTGTTATGGGTGGGGGGTTGCCAGGGGTCACTGTTGTGTTATGGGTGGGGGGTTGCCAGGGTCACTGTTGTGTTATGGGTGGGGGTTGCCAGGGGTCACTGTTTTGTTATGGGTGGGGGGTTGCCAGGGGTCACTGTTGTGTTATGGGTGGGGGTTGCCAGGGGTCACTGTTGTGTTATGGGTGGGGGGTTGCCAGGGGTCACTGTTGTGTTATGGGTGATGGTTGCCAGGGGTCACTGTTGTGTTATGGGTGGGGGGTTGCCACGAGTCACTGTTGTGTTATGGGTGGGGCTTGCCAGGGGTCACTGTTGTGTTATGGGTGATGGTTGCCAGGGGTCACTGTTGTGTTATGGGTGGGGGTTGCCAAGGGTCACTGTTGTGTTATGGGTGGGGTTGCCAGGGGTCACTGTTGTGTTATGGGTGGGGGTTGCCAGGGATCACTGTTGTGTTATGGGTAGAGGGGTTGCCAGGGGTCACTGTTGTGTTATGGGTGGAGGGTTGCCAGGGGTCACTGTTGTGTTATGGGTGGGGGGGTTGCCAGGGGTCACCAGTGACTCCCGAGCTATATAAGTGGCAGCAGGAGCTACCTTCCTCAGTCCATGCTGGACTCTCGCTGAGGTCACAGCTCCACCGTCTCCCTCCCTGGTACGTTGTACTCCCCAAGCGCGCTATCTCTATCACATTTATCATAGCTCCTTGTGCTATTACTTCCCCTTAGTATTTACATAGTGAGTCGATGACATTATTCACGGTAATCAGTATAAATATTTGGATCAATATCAATATTTATTCAAGAACTCATTTCAGAAAATGTTGCAAGCGGTTATTATGTGGTTTTGGCCCGATGTTAAATTGTTCAGTTTGCTGAGTAATATAGAGATGAAACCCTTGCAGAAGTGCGGGGGCCGAGCGGTTACCTTACCGAGTGTGAAGCGGAGGTCTTGAGAGCCAAGAGCGGAAGTTGCGTGGCAATATTTCAACAAGATCAACCAAGAGAGGTGTGTTGCTTGGGCCTAGTGAAGGCTGGCGGTGGGGTGGGTGGTGTATGGTGAAGGCGCCTCACTGGCTCCTTGTACTCTCCTTCTTGCTGGGAGGGTGTGTGGGGGTGAGGGGGATGTTGGTGGGGGAATTTGTGGGGGAGGAGGGAGGGAGGGGAAACACAACAGAATGAAGACAAATATTGGTAGAAATATCTGGGCCTAACAGTTTTTTTATTGCGAAATTTTGTGGAATAAATTGTTCAGGACAAAGAACAGTTTAACATGATTTTATTGAACTATATTATTAATACTTCGTTAAACAGCATATGATGAAGCCTGTCATCATACGATAGTTGTTAGGTTAGTGGTGTTAGTTGTTAATACCAGCCAGTAACACAGGGTTAAGTTCCACAGTGGTGTAGGGTCTTAATACCAGACATTAACACAAAGGTTAAGTTCCACAGTGGTGTAGGTTCTTAATACCAGACATTAACACAAGGGTTAAGTTCCACAGTGGTGTAGGGTCTTAATACCAGACATTAACACAAAGGTTAAGTTCCACAGTGGTGTAGGTTCTCAATACCAGACATTAACACAAAGGTTAAGTTCCACAGTGGTGTAGGGTCTTAATACCAGACATTAACACAAAGGTTAAGTTCCACAGTGGTGTAGGTTCTTAATACCAGACATTAACACAAAGGTTAAGTTCCACAGTGGTGTAGGGTCTTAATACCAGACATTAACACAAAGGTTAAGTTCCACAGTGGTGTAGATTCTTAATACCAGACATTAACACAAAGGTTAAGTTCCACAGTGGTGTAGGTTCTTAATACCAGACATTAACACAAAGGTTAAGTTCCACAGTGGTGTAGGTTCTTAATACCAGACATTAACACAAAGGTTAAGTTCCACAGTGGTGTAGGTTCTTAATACCAGACATTAACACAAAGGTTAAGTTCCACAGTGGTGTAGGTTCTTAATACCAGACATTAACACAAAGGTTAAGTTCCACAGTGGTGTAGGGTCTTAATACTAGACATTAACACAAAGGTTAAGTTCCACAGTGGTGTAGGTTCTTAATACCAGACATTAACACAAAGGTTAAGTTCCACAGTGGTGTAGGTTCTTAATACCAGACATTAACACAAAGGTTAAGTTCCACAGTGGTGTAGGTTCTTAATACCAGACATTAACACAAAGGTTAAGTTCCACAGTGGTGTAGGGTCTTAATACCAGACATTAACACAAAGGTTAAGTTCCACAGTGGTGTAGGTTCTTAATACCAGACATTAACACAAAGGTTAAGTTCCACAGTGATGTAGGGTCTTAATACCAGACACTAACACAAAGGTTAAGTTCCACAGTGGTGTAGGTTCTTAATACCAGACATTAACACAAAGGGTAAGTTCCACAGTGATGTAGGGTCTTAATACCAGACACTAACACAAAAGTTAAGTTCCACAGTGGTGTAGGGTCTTAATACCTACTAGTAATACCTCCTGGCAAGTACTCTTACTTACTAAGGGCCCCTCCATGTATTCTTACTTGCCAGGGGGCCCACCTTGTACTCTTACTTGCCAGGGGGCCCACCTTGTACTCTTACTTGCCAGGGGGCCCACCTTGTACTCTTACTTGCCAGGGGGCCCACCTTGTACTCTTAATTGTCACTGGGCCCTCCATGTACTCTTACATGCCAGGGGGGCCCTCCGTGTACTCTTACTTGCCAGGGGCCCCTCCATGTATTCTTACTTGCCAGGGGGCCCTCCATGTATTCTTACTTGCCAGGGGGCCCTCCATGTATTCTTACTTGCCAGGGGGCCCACCTTGTACTCTTAATTGTCACTGGGCCCTCCATGTACTCTTAATTGCCAAGGGGCCCTCCATGTACTCTTACATGCCAGGGGCCCACCATGTACTTTCTTACTTGCCTGGGGGGCCTGCATGTACTCTTACTTGCTAAGGACCCTCCATGTACTCTTACTTGCCAAGGACCCTCCATGTACTCCTACTTGCCAGGGGCCCCTCCATGTACTCCTAACTTCCAGGGACCCTCCATGTACTCATACTTGCCAGGGGGCCCTCCATGTACTCATACTTGCCAGGGGGCCCTCCATGTACTCTTACTTGTCAGGGGGCCCCTCAATGTACTCTTCCTTGCCAGGGGCCCTCCATGTACTCTTTCTTGCCTTGGGGTCCTCCATGTACTTACTTGCCAGGGGCCCTCCATGTACTCTTACTTGACAGGGGGCCCTCCATGTACTCTTACTTGCCAGGGGACCCACCATGTACTCTTACTTGCCAGGGGCCCACCATGTACTCTTACTTGCCAGGGGCCCACAATGTACTCTTACTTGCCAGGGGCCCTCCATGTACTCTTACTTGCCAGGGGCCCCTCCATGTACTCTTACTTGCCAGGGGGCCCCTCCATGTACTCTTACTTGCTAAGGGCCCACCATGTACTCTTACTTGCCAGGGGCCCCTCCATGTACTCTTACTTGCTAAGGGCCCACTATGTACTCTTACTTGCCAGGGGCCCCTCCATGTACTCTTACTTGCTAAGGGCCCACCATGTACTCTTACTTGCCAGGGGCCCTCCATGTACTCTTACTTGCCAGGGGGGCCCCTCCATGTACTCTTACTTGCCAGGGGGGCCCTCTGTGTACTCCTACTTGCCAGGGGCCCCTCCATGTACTCTTCCTTCCCAGGGTGCCCTCCATGAACTCATACTTGCCAGGGGTCCCTCCATGTACTCTTACTTGCCAGGGGGCCCACCTTGTACTCTTCCTTGCCAGGGGACCCTCCATGTAATCCAATTTGTCATGGGGCATTTCATGTACTCTTCCCTGTCTGAGGGCCCCCCATGTACTCTTCCTTGCCAGGGGGCCCTCCATATACTCTTCTCAGTGTACATGGACCCTATAAATTCTGAATGTTAATAATTATATATTTGGTAAATAAATTATGAAAATTTGATTGGTTAATTGTCTTTCAGATCGCTGACAATGGCCGTCCTCGGGGTGGTGATGGGTAAGGATTATTTCGTTAAACATAACGAGACTTCGTTTCCCAAATATATTTTCCGTAACTCGACAAGTTTCCTTGAAAAAAAAACGGTTTAAATAGTTGTTCATTGGTAAATATTCTTTTAATTTTATTCTGTGACACTTTACAATACCAGTTATAATAGATGGAACAGCTTCATTAACAATCAGTGTCATTCTGCTTGTCAAACTGGCTGTCTAAGCGAGTGTGAATCAGTTCGGTGCAGCTGTGCCTTGATCTGAACTAGTATCCAGCGCTTAGTTGAAGATATAATATCTCTAAGCAGTGGTTGTGAGATTTTGGACCTCAAGCATAAAGAACTGTACACTGC
The DNA here is from genome assembly GCA_020271785.1 of Procambarus virginalis. NCBI lineage: Eukaryota > Metazoa > Arthropoda > Malacostraca > Decapoda > Cambaridae > Procambarus > Procambarus virginalis. The sequence continues at coordinate 6,146 of WNGS01160353.1, forward strand.
ACATATTTCTACTCTAAGCATGAGATCAATAGAAAAAGGAAAAGCGGGAGCAAACCGCCAGGCTTCCACCACAAGGGTGAAAACCTGTCCACTTGGGCCGCTGGTTCCTCCTAGTTAAAAAGGACGTTAAAACCAATAAAGGTTAACCGACGGGTTCTCACAATCAAATATTTGTATTTGATGTGGTGCTATGAATTGGAATTCAAATTTCCCAAGAACAGCCGTCATTTGAAAAAAAGATCACATTGCAACAATCGTATAAAGCAGAACATGAGTGGAAAAGAATGTTTGAAGGGTTGACATCATAGACCGTTTTCTATAACAAAATAATTTATTTACATGGGACTAAACTACTACAACATCGAGCTTACGTTACGTTAATGTCCATCAAGTGACACTATAACAACAGCTAAATAGCAACAACTCTGGTCCATTGCTGTGCGGCTGCATACTGAACTAACCTGAACACAGGTGTGCCCACTGACGACGCAATATTGCAAACAAATAATTCACAAGCCTAGTTTACACCACAGTCAGTGATTCGTTACGTTAATGTCTATCCAGTGGCACTTGCAACACAGCTATTCAACATCCCCTCGAGAAATGACAGCAGTCTTCATCTTGCTGACACTTCGGGCTGACTAAATGAACTAACTGAACAATGATGCCCACTGGTGACGCAAGCTTGCAATCAATATTGTCACGGCTTCACGGTGAACAGATACTATAATCACAATCTTACGGGTCCTCCAACCCTCCAGGCGAGATACCCACGTAACTAGGCGGGTAGTCTAACACTGACTCCCCCCTATCACAAACTAATGTGAACACTCTTTGCAACTCCCTGCAAGAAGTTGCAACTGTAAATAGTAAACAAAGCCAGGCAAGGTGGGATTCTGAGACACTACTCCAGTAATCCCCAAGTTACTTTTACTCCCGTCACCAGACGATAAACAAAAGAAATTGCCTTAATCAATTACAAAATTGATTATGTGATTAATTACGTTAATTGACTGTCTACAGCAGTCAGCAACAAAGTACTTTACGTTAATCACAAACACTTGTCTCTCTTAACGCAAGTCATCTTCACAGACAGAGATCACACTAACGTGATGGATTTGTTTATAAGTCATCTTGTTAACAATAACTCAAAGTCTATTAAATTACATCACACTTGACTCCTTTCAAGTATTCAGTGAGTAATTCCTAATTAATGTCAAACGCACAACTAATTAAATCCTAGTCGAGTTACGTTAACTAAGCCTACCACTATCTTGGTAGCTTCTTAACAGTCCATGTCAAGCTTTTACTTTAATGAGCGTTAATTACTCTAATTAACCCCGAGCAATTAATTAATTGTCACCAAGACCGATAATTAATTATACATAAATACGTCTCACTCCGCACTGCCTAAGCAGGTCTCATAAAACACTGTGAATTCATGGACGAGGTGTTAATTACCTCACTAATTAACATGAGTGCATCTTAATCCACTGTCACGAGACAGGATATGATTAATATAACGAGTTATGCTAGCTCCTTGACCTCACTTTACCGAGTCATCAAGAGCTTTGACATTAATTACTCCACTAATTATCATGAGCTACTAATTCCTATACCCCAGAAAGGTAATTAGTCTCGAGCAAATTACGTTAACACAAATACTTTCAGACTCTGACAGTTCCTCCCCACTATGTGAATTCATGATGAAAATGCTAATTACACAATTAGCTAGAGTAGTCAATAAGTTGTCCCACAGACAATTAATTGCACCTGAAACGTATCTCAACAAGCTCACCACTGTTTCCCTTAACAGCTCCCACACTCATTAAGTAATGTGCAACCCCTTATAAAGTTAATACCCGTTAATTAACTCTCACTGAATCCTTAAGTCCTCAACACAACTTAAAGAAGCACAAAGTAATCCCAGGTTACATAGGTCACACATAAATGCACAACCCACACACGGTTGCAGCTCTCTGCAACACGTAAATTACTGTACCCTCACAGTAATGACACACAGTTTGGCAACAACAAAAGTATACCTACATTACTGCCCCCTCTAATCTTGCAACAGTTGCAAGGGACTACTGTGTGCAATCACTTCTTCAGCAAAACAATTTACGTTAATATACGTAATTTACAAAAACGTTACTTGACGTTAATTTACGTTATGCCAGCTATCGCTACGCTGACAGCTGGCACTAATTCTCATAATTAGGCAGATTAACCAATCAATTGCTTGCTCTCTCATCAAGTACTGTGAATTCCCCTGAATAATGAAAGGGACCTCTTTAAATCATCAACACAGTTCCTAGGGCAGTAATATAACGTATACCAAACAACAACACTGCCCAAACATACAACATAATGATGCCGTCAGCATACCCCACATGCTAATGCCATCATTAGGCAATCAGNGTGGGGGTGCCAGGGGTCACTGTTGTGTTATGGGTGGGGGGTTGCCAGGGGTCACTGTTGTGTTATGGGTGGGGGTTGCCAGGGGTCACTGTTGTGTTATGGGTGGGGGGTTGCCAGGGGTCACTGTTGTGTTATGGGTGGGGGTTGCCAGGGGTCACTGTTGTGTTATGGGTGGGGGTTGCCAGGGGTCACTGTGTGTTATGGGTGGGGGTTGCCAGGGGTCACTGTTGTGTTATGGGTGGGGGGTTGCCAGGGGTCACTGTTGTGTTATGGGTGGGGGTTGCCAGGGGTCACTGTTGTGTTATGGGTGGGGGTTGCCAGGGGTCACTGTTGTGTTATGGGTGGGGGTTGCCAGGGGTCACTGTTGTGTTATGGGGGGGGGGTTGCCAGGGGTCACTGTTGTGTTATGGGTGGGGGTTGCCAGGGGTCACTGTTGTGTTATGGGTGGGGGTTGCCAGGGGTCACTGTTGTGTTATGGGTGGGGGTTGCCAGGGGTCACTGTTGTGTTATGGGTGGGGGGTTGCCAGGGGTCACTGTTGTGTTATGGGTGGGGGTTGCCAGGGGTCACTGTTGTGTTATGGGTGGGGGTTGCCAGGGGTCACTGTTGTGTTATGGGTGGGGGTTGCCAGGGGTCACTGTTGTGTTATGGGTGGGGGTTGCCAGGGGTCACTGTTGTGTTATGGGTGGGGGTTGCCAGGGGTCACTGTTGTGTTATGGGTGGGGGGGTTGCCAGGGGTCACTGTTGTGTTATGGGTGGGGGGTTGCCAGGGGTCACTGTTGTGTTATGGGTGGGGGTTGCCAGGGGTCACTGTTGTGTTATGGGTGGGGGTTGCCAGGGGTCACTGTTGTTTATGGGTGGGGGTTGCCAGGGGTCACTCTGTTGTGTTATGGGTGGGGGTTGCCAGGGGTCACTGTTGTGTTATGGGTGGGGGTTGCCAGGGGTCACTGTTGTGTTATGGGTGATGGTTGCCAGGGGTCACTGTTGTGTTATGGGTGGGGGTTGCCAGGGGTCACTGTTGTGTTATGGGTGGGGGTTGCCAGGGGTCACTGTTGTGTTATGGGTGGGGGTTGCCAGGGTCACTGTTGTGTTATGGGTGGGGGTTGCCAGGGGTCACTGTTGTGTTATGGGTGGGGGTTGCCAGGGGTCACTGTTGTGTTATGGGTGGGGGTTGCCAGGGGTCACTGTTGTGTTATGGGTGGGGGTTGCCAGGAGTCACTGTTGTGTTATGGGTGGGGGGTTGCCAGGGGTCACTGTTGTGTTATGGGTGGGGGTTCCAGGGGTCACTGTTGTGTTATGGGTGGGGTTGCCAGGGTCACTGTTGTGTTATGGGTGGGGGTTGCCAGGGGTCACTGTTGTGTTATGGGTGGGGGGTTGCCAGGGGTCACTGTTGTGTTATGGGTGGGGGGGGGTTGCCAGGGGTCACTGTGTTGTGTTATGGGGGGGGGTTGCCAGGGGTCACTGTTGTGTTATGGGTGGGGGTTGCCAGGGGTCACTGTTGTGTTATGGGTGGGGGTTGCCAGGGGTCACTGTTGTGTTATGGGTGGGGGGTTGCCAGGGGTCACTGTTGTGTTATGGGGGGGGGTTGCCAGGGGTCACTGTTGTGTTATGGGTGGGGGGTTGCCAGGGGTCACTGTTGTGTTATGGGTGGGGGGTTGCCAGGGGTCACTGTTGTGTTATGGGTGGGGGTTGCCAGGGGTCACTGTTGTGTTATGGGTGGGGGGTTGCCAGGGGTCACTGTTGTGTTATGGGTGGGGGTTGCCAGGGGTCACTGTTGTGTTATGGGTGGGGGTTGCCAGGGGTCACTGTTGTGTTATGGGTGGGGGTTGCCAGGGTCACTGTTGTGTTATGGGTGGGGGTTGCCAGGGGTCACTGTTGTTATGGGTGGGGGTTGCCAGGGGTCACTGTTGTGTTATGGGTGGGGGGTTGCCAGGGGTCACTGTTGTGTTATGGGTGGGGGTTGCAGGGGTCACTGTTGTGTTATGGGTGGGGGTTGCCAGGGGTCACTGTTGTGTTATGGGTGGGGGGGTGCCAGGGGTCACTGTTGTGTTATGGGTGGGGGTTGCCAGGGGTCACTGTTGTGTTATGGGTGGGGGTTGCCAGGGGTCACTGTTGTGTTATGGGTGGGGGTTGCCAGGGGTCACTGTTGTGTTATGGGTGGGGGGTTGCCAGGGGTCACTGTTGTGTTATGGGTGGGGGTTGCCAGGGGTCACTGTTGTGTTATGGGTGGGGGTTGCCAGGGTCACTGTTGTGTTATGGGTGAGGGGTTGCCAGGGGTCACTGTTGTGTTATGGGTGGAGGGTTGCCAGGGGTCACTGTTGTGTTATGGGTGGGGGGGTTGCCAGGGTCACTGTTGTGTTATGGGTGGGGGTTGCCAGGGGTCACTGTTGTGTATGGGGGAGGGTTGCCAGGGTCACTGTGGTTATGGGTGGGGGGTTGCCAGGGGTCACTGTTGTGTTATGGGTGGGGGTTGCCAGGGTCACTGTTGTGTTATGGGTGGGGGTTGCCAGGGGTCACTGTTGTGTTATGGGTGGGGGTTGCAGGGGTCACTGTTGTGTATAGGTGGGGGGTTGCCAGGGGTCACTGTGTGTTATGGGTGGGGGGTTGCCAGGGTCACTGTGTGTATGGGTGGGGGTTGCCAGGGGTCACTGTTGTGTTATGGGTGGAGGGTTGCCAGGGGTCACTGTTGTGTT
>WNGS01160353.1:11742-27606 GCA_020271785.1 Procambarus virginalis
TATGGGGTCACTGTTGTGTTATGGGTGGGAGTTGCCAGGGGTCACTGTTGTGTTATGGGTGGGGGTTGCCAGGGTCACTGTTGTGTTATGGGTGGGGGGTTGCCAGGGGCACTGTTGTGTTATGGGTGGGGGTTGCCAGGAGTCACTGTTGTGTTATGGGTGGGGGGTTGCCAGGGGTCACTGTGTTGTGTTATGGGTGGGGGGTTGCCAGGGGTCTGTTGTGTTATGGGTGGGGGGTTGCCAGGGTCACTGTTGTTATGGGTGGGGGGTTGCCAGGGGTCACTGTTGTGTTATGGGTGGGGGGTTGCCAGGGGTCACTGTTGTGTTATGGGTGGGGGGTTGCCAGGGGTCACTGTTGTGTTATGGGTGGGGGTTGCCAGGGTCACTGTTGTGTTATAGGTGGGGGTTGCCAGGGGTCACTGTTGTGTTATGGGTGGGGGTTGCCAGGGGTCACTGTTGTGTTATGGGTGGGGGTTGCCAGGGGTCACTGTTGTGTTATGGTGGGGGGGTGCCAGGGGTCACTGTTGTGTTATGGGTGGGGGTTGCCAGGGGTCACTGTTGTGTTATGGGTGGGGGTGCCAGGGGTCACTGTTGTGTATGGGTGGGGGTTGCAGGGGTCACTGTTGTGTTATGGGTGGGGGTTGCCAGGGGTCACTGTTGTGTTATGGGTGGGGGTTGCCAGGGTCACTGTTGTGTTATGGGTGGGGTTGCCAGGGGTCACTGTTGTGTTATGGGTGGGGGGTTGCCAGGGGTCACTGTTGTGTTATGGGTGGGGGGTTGCCAGGGGTCACTGTTGTGTTATGGGTGGGGGGTTGCCAGGGGTCACTGTTGTGTTATGGGTGGGGGTTGCCAGGGGTCACTGTTGTGTTATGGGTGGAGGGTTGCCAGGGGTCACTGTTGTGTTATGGGTGGAGGGTTGCCAGGGGTCACTGTTGTGTTATGGGTGGGGGTTGCCAGGGTCACTGTTGTGTTATGGGTGGGGGGGTTGCCAGGGGTCACTGTTTGTGTTATGGGTGGGGGGTTGCCAGGGTCACTGTGTGTTATGGGTGGGGGTTGCCAGGGGTCACTGTTGTGTTATGGGTGGAGGTTTGCCAGGGGTCACTGTTGTGTTATGGGTGGAGGGTTGCCAGGGGTCACTGTTGTGTTATGGGTGGGGGTTGCCAGGGGTCACTGTTGTGTTATGGGTGGAGGGTTGCCAGGGGTCACTGTTGTGTTATGGGTGGAGGGTTGCCAGGGGTCACTGTTGTGTTATGGGTGGAGGGTTGCCAGGGGTCACTGTTGTGTTATGGGTGGGGGGGTTGCCAGGGGTCACCAGTGACTCCCGAGCTATATAAGTGGCAGCAGGAGCTACCTTCCTCAGTCCATGCTGGACTCTCGCTGAGGTCACAGCTCCACCGTCTCCCTCCCTGGTACGTTGTACTCCCAAAGCGCGCTATCTCTATCACATTTATCATAGCTCCTGGTGCTATTACTTCCCCTTAGTATTTACATAGTGAGTCGATGACATTATTCACGGTAATCAGTATAAATATTTGGATCAATATCAATATTTATTCAAGAACTCATTTCAGAAAATGTTGCAAGCGGTTATTTTGTGGTGTTGGCCCGATGTTAAATTGTTCAGTTTGCTGAGTAATGTAGAGATGAAACCCTTGCAGAAGTGCGGGGGCCGAGCGGTTACCTTACCGAGTGTGGAGCGGAGGTCTTGAGAGCCAAGAGCGGAAGTTGCGTGGCAATATTTCAACAAGATCAACCAAGAGAGGTGTGTTGCTTGGGCCTAGTGAAGGCTGGCGGTGGGGTGGGTGGTGTATGGTGAAGGCGCCTCACTGGCTCCTTGTACTCTCCTTCTTGCTGGGTGGGTGTGTGGGGGTGAGGGGGATGTTGGTGGGGGAATTTGTGGGGGAGGAGGGAGGGAGGGGAAACACAACACAATGAAGACAAATATTGGTAGAAATATCTGGGCCTAACAGTTTTTTTTATTGCGAAATTTTGTGGAATAAATTGTTCAGAACAAAGAACAGTTTAACATGATTTTATTGAACTATATTATTAATCCTTCGTTAAACAGCATATGATGAAGCCTGTCATCATACGTTAGTTGTTAGGTTAGTGGTGTTAGTTCTTAATACCAGCCAGTAACACAGGGTTAAGTTCCACAGTGGTGTAGGTTCTTAATACCAGCCAGTAACACAGGGTTAAGTTCCACAGTGGTGTAGGGTCTTAATACCTACTAGTAATACCTCCTGGCAAGTACTCTTACTTACTAAGGGCCCCTCCATGTACTCTTAATTGCCAGGGGGCCCTCCATGTACTCTTACATGCCAGGGGGCCCTCCATGTACTCTTACTTGCCAGGGGCCCCTCCATGTATTCTTACTTGCCAGGGGGCCCTCCATGTATTCTTACTTGCCAGGGGGCCCACCTTGTACTCTTAATTGTCACTTGGCCCTCCATGTACTCTTAATTGCCAGGGGGCCCTCCATGTACTCTTACATGCCAGGGGCCCACCATGTACTTTCTTACTTGCCTGGGGGCCCTACATGTACTCTTACTTGCTAAGGGCCCTCCATGTACTCTTACTTGCCAAGGACCCTCCATGTACTCCTACTTGCCAGGGGCCCCTCCATGTACTCTTACTTGTCAGGGGGGGGCCCTCAATGTACTCTTCCTTGCCAGGGGCCCTCCATGTACTCTTTCTTGCCTAGGGGTCCTCCATGTACTTACTTGCCAGGGGCCCTCCATGTACTCTTACTTGCCTGGGGGCTCTCCATGTACTCTTACTTGCCAGGGGCCCTCCATGTACTCTTACTTGCCAGGGGCCCACCATGTACTCTTAATTGCCACTTGGCCCTCCATGTACTCTTAATTGCCAGGGGGCCTCCATGTACTCTTACATGCCAGGGGCCCACCATGTACTCTTACTTGCCTGGGGGCCCTACATGTACTCTTACTTGCTAAGGGCCCTCCATGTACTCTTACTTGCCAAGGACCCTCCATGTACTCCTACTTGCCAGGGGCCCCTCCATGTACTCTAACTTCCAGGGACCCTCCATGTACTCTTACTTGCCAGGGGCCCTCCATGTACTCTTACTTGCCAGGGGCCCTCCATGTACTCTTACTTGCCAGAGGGGCCCCTCCATGTACTCTTACTTGCCAGGGGGGCCCTCTATGTACTCCTACTTGCCAGGGGCCCTCCATGTACTCTTCCTTCCCAGGGGGCCCTCCATGAACTCATACTTGCCAGGGGCCCTCCATGTACTCTTCCTTGCCAGGGGACCCTCCATGTAATCCTATTTGTCATGGGCCATTTCATGTACTCTTCTCTGTCTGGGGGCCCCCCATGTACTCTTCCTTGCCAGGGGGCCCTCCATATACTCTTCTCAGTGTACATGGACCCTATAAATTCTGAATGTTAATAATTGTATATTTGGTAAATAAATTATGAAAATTTGATTGGTTAATTGTCTTTCAGATCGCTGACAATGGCCGTCCTCGGAGTGGTGATGGGTAAGGAATATTTCGTTAAACATAACGAGACTTCGTTTCCCAAATATATTTTCCGTAACTCGACAAGTTTCCTTGAAAAAAAAACGGTTTAAATAGTTGTTCATTGGTAAATATTCTTTTAATTTTATTCTGTGACACTTTACAATACCAGATATAATAGATGGAACAGCTTCATTAACAATCAGTGTCATTCTGCTTGTCAAACTGGCTGTCTAAGCGAGTGTGAATCAGTTCGGTGCAGCTGTGCCTTGATCTGAACTAGTATCCAGCGCTTAGTTGAAGATATAATATCTCTAAGCAGTGGTTGTGAGATTTTGGACCTCAAGCATAAAGAACTGTACACTGCACATATTTCTACTCTAAGCATGAGATCAATAGAAAAAGGAAAAGCGGGAGCAAACCGCCAGGCTTCCACCACAAGGGTGAAAACCTGTCCACTTAGGTCGCTGGTTCCTCCTAGTTAAAAAGGACGTTAAAACCAATAAAGGTTAACCGACGGGTTCTCACAATCCAATATTTGTATTTGATGTGGTGCTATGAATTGGAATTCAAATTTCCCAAGAACAGCCGTCATTTGAAAAAAAGATCACATTGCAACAATCGTATAAAGCAGAACATGAGTGGAAAAGAATGTTTGAAGGGTTGACATCATAGACCGTTTTCTATAACAAAATAATTTATTTACATGGGACTAAACTACTACAACATCGAGCTTACGTTACGTTAATGTCCATCAAGTGACACTATAACAACAGCTAAATAGCAACAACTCTGGTCCATTGCTGTGCGGCTGCATACTGAACTAACCTGAACACAGGTGTGCCCACTGACGACGCAATATTGCAAACAAATAATTCACAAGCCTAGTTTACACCACAGTCAGTGATTCGTTACGTTAATGTCTATCCAGTGGCACTTGCAACACAGCTATTCAACAGCCCCTCGAGAAATGACAGCAGTCTTCATCTTGCTGACACTTCGGGCTGACTAAATGAACTAACTGAACAATGATGCCCACTGGTGACGCAAGCTTGCAATCAATATTGTCACGGCTTCACGGTGAACAGATACTATAATCACAATCTTACGGGTCCTCCAACCCTCCAGGCGAGATACCCACGTAACTAGGCGGGTAGTCTAACACTGACTCCCCCCTATCACAACCTAATGTGAACACTCTTTGCAACTCCCTGCAAGAAGTTGCACTGTAAACAGTAAACAAAGCCGGAAGGTGGGATTCTGAGACACTACTCCACTAATCCCTAAGTTACTTTTACTCCCGTCACCAGACGATAAACAAAAGAAATTGCCTTAATCAATTACAAAATTGATTATGTGATTAATTACGTTAATTGACTGTCTACAGCAGTCAGCAACAAAGTACTTTACGTTAATCACAAACACTTGTCTCTCTTAACGCAAGTCATCTTCACAGACAGAGATCACACTAACGTGATGGATTTGTTTATAAGTCATCTTGTTAACAATAACTCAAAGTCTATTAAATTACATCACACTTGACTCCTTTCAAGTATTCAGTGAGTAATTCCTAATTAATGTCAAACGCACAACTAATTAAATCCTAGTCGAGTTACGTTAACTAAGCCTACCACTATCTTGGTAGCTTCTCAACAGTCCATGTCAAGCTTTTACTTTAATGAGCGTTAATTACTCTAATTAACCCCGAGCAATTAATTAATTGTCACCAAGACCGATAATTAATTATACATAAATACGTCTCACTCCGCACTGCCTAAGCAGGTCTCATCAAACACTGTGAATTCATGGACGAGGTGTTAATTTCCTCACTAATTAACAATAGTGCATCTTAATCCACTGTCACGAGACAGGATATGATTAATATAACGAGTTATGCTAGCTCCTTGACCTCACTTTACCGAGTCATCAAGACCTTTGACATTAATTACTCCACTAATTATCATGAGCTACTAATTCCTATACCCCAGAAAGGTAATTAGTCTCGAGCAAATTACGTTAACACAAATACTTTCAGACTCTGACAGTTCCTCCCCACTATGTGAATTCATGATGAAAATGCTAATTACACAATTAGCTAGAGTAGTCAATAAGTTGTCCCACAGACAATTAATTGCACCTGAAACGTATCTCAACAAGCTCACCACTGTTTCCCTTAACAGCTCCCACACTCATTAAGTAATGTGCAACCCCTTATAAAGTTAATACCCGTTAATTAACTCTCACTGAATCCTTAAGTCCTCAACACAACTTAAAGAAGCACAAAGTAATCCCAGGTTACATAGGTCACACATAAATGCACAACCCACACACGGTTGCAGCTCTCTGCAACACTGTAATTACTGTACCCTCACAGTAATAACACACGGTTTGGCAACAACAAAAGTATACCTACATTACTGCCCCCTCTAATCTTGCAACAGTTGCAAGGGACTACTGTGTGCAATCACTTCTTCAGCAAAACAATTTACGTTAATATACGTAATTTACAAAAACGTTACTTGACGTTAATTTACGTTATGCCAGCTATCGCTACGCTGACAGCTGGCACTAATTCTCATAATTAGGCAGATTAACCAATCAATTGCTTGCTCTCTCATCAAGTACTGTGAATTCCCTGAATAATGAAAGGGACCTCTTTAAATCATCAACACAGTTCCTAGGGCAGTAATATAACGTATACCAAACAACAACACTGCCCAAACATACAACATAATGATGCCGTCAGCATACCCCACATGCTAATGCCATCATTAGGCAATCAGTCAGTAATCACATTTACTGACTCACAACACAACACAGAATAATATACATGCAAATGAAACACATGGAAATGGTACACACACACTAATCAATGATCAATAATCAAATAGCGACCAATCATGCATCATAAAATTACATATATATATATAAATTATATATCACTAGAGATAATTATACATAATTATACAGACCTCAGGGTGCCCACTGACAACCCTACTACACTGGCCTGCCTACCTCTGCAATGATAATTAACTTGCGGCAACATGGCATTAATTAATCTTGACTCTGAACGATATATATTGAATTGACAGATCAACGATCACTTATATGGTAAATCTCTACACTGACCGGTTTACATATTCGAGTCAGTCTACACACAATATATATCTATATACATCTACATGTGTGGTTCTGTGTGTAACATACACCTTCACAGACAGTCACCTTGACGTCAGTACAGACAGCTGTCTCTCAGCTACTTCCCTCGCCTGGCAGGCGCTATGGGACAACACAGCTGGTACCGGAATTAACATCAGTCTTGAGACACAGTAACATTACAAATAATGTGTACTCACGATTACCACTCTCTTTCATTCATTCACCCGGTCACAGCCTCACTTGCAGAATACTTAGCTCGCTCCCACGTGCGTCGACTAGATGTGGCCCTAGGGTGTAACCAGGGCATGTGGCCAAGCGTGGCCCAAACGGGTGGCCAAGACATGTTGCCACCGTGTGGCCCTAAGGGGTGGCCACGGAGTAGCGCGAGGTGGTCGCAGTGCCCCACCCAGGATGAGGTGGCGCGCAGTGTGGCCGGTGTGGCCCACAGGTGGGTGGCCAGGGTGTGGCCATCACATGGCTTCACGGTGTCTGACCACGGAGCGGTGCGGCGCGGGGTAGCCGAGACCTCATGCTGGAGTCTCAGGTTTACACAACCGTGGGTGGCAGATTCTCTCACACCCACATCACTAACGAGCAAGGCTCGCTCGTAAACATTGTGTGATAATGGCGGGCGACACAACATGGCGGACACGGCAAGGTGGAATTTCAAAGTCCAACAGGGCCTGTAATTTCACCTCAATTACCCTGGTAGGCTCTGCCCTATTCCACCAATTGTCCGTTAACATAGACAGGAAAACACATAACACCAGATGTGAGCAACACATCTGATACACCACGAGGCTTGCCTGGGCCTCATGAATGAACACTGTCTCTAGAGTTATTATACAGTTCCTTCCTTACTCCTGGCCCGGAGTAAGGAAGCCAAGGAGTAAGGCCCGGAGAACGCAAAACGGATCCCGACACGATCCACGATGGCAGGATCACCATGCGCGATGAGTAATAAGTATGACACAGGGATTAATGGTGGTGGAGGTGGCAGACACGCCACCCCACCCGGGGACACCTGTCTTCTGCTCGCCGGTCCTAGACTGCCTTTTGGTGGGCTAAGGGACTCAAAAGATGCCCGTCCCCCCCTCCTTGTCTTGACCAATCAGCACAAAGCCGGCACAGCCTATAGTGCCGCAACGATTCACAGCCTTTCGCGCCTAAACATCCCCACGAGGCATAGGTGCCTAGACGAATCACAGATGTTCTTACCATGAGGCGTCCTGTGACGTCATAAGGAGGGGAAGGCCTAGGTGTGTGACGTCATACCTCACAGGTTGGGGGAGGCAACGTTCACCCCTCTGTCCCCCACCTTTAAAACCGTTGGCTAGCGTGTTCAAGTACCCTCTCATACCATACTCACTCTCTCAAATCCCATTTCACAGAAAACAGACTAAATTCTGTAACTCTCTACACAGCAGTCACAGACTCCTGGCTAGTCTTAAACAATGGTCCTTAGCATAAGCTTTCATCGAACACCACACAGTGCATGTAGTTTGAAAAACTTCTTTTCTAGAGTGCACCCTACACTCTAGCCTAATCTAGAAAACTAGAAAAACTAACTGAGGGAATTTCCATTCCCACACAGTGGTCAGCGGGAGAAAGTTTGTCTCGATTAACTGTCAGGATCTTATGCTCGTGCCTGTTACTGTAGAGTCCTGTCAGAACGGTCCAAAGGCCTTTCAGAACGGTCCATAGGCCTGTCAGACGGTCCATAGGCCTGTCAGACGGTCCATAGGCCTGTCAGACGGTCCATAGGCCTGTCAAACGGTCCATAGGCCTGGCAGAACGGTAAATCGGACTGTTTCTAAAGATTAAATGATGACGAGTGTAAGTGGACGTCATACTGAGTGGTTCACTGCACTAGATTTGAGTCAACTCTAATATTTATCAAAACTTCATTCGTCATAACAGATTCTCAGGAATCCCACTCAATCCGAAGTTCAATTCTTCATTCACAAATTCTGTTTGTAACTCATGATATTTATGTATCAACGATCATATTATTCTGCTAGTCGTCACTGTCGTGTCACGAGTACTGATGGTGGGGGTCTTGGAAGAGTCGTCACTGTCGTGTCACGAGTACTGATGGTGGGGGTCTTGGAAGAGTCGTCACTGTCGTGTCACGAGTACTGATGGTGGGGGTCTTGGAAGAGTCGTCACTGTCGTGTCACGAGTACTGATGGTGGGGGTCTTGGAAGAGTCGTCACTGTCGTGTCACGAGTACTGATGTGGGGGTCTTGGAAGAGTCGTCACTGTCGTGTCACGAGTACTGACGGTGGGGGTCTTGGAAGAGAGTCTGAGAATGCAGTGTGTTAGGTTGATGCACTCACACAAACTACCTCCTCCACCTGCAGTGTTTAGGTTGATGCACTCACACAAATACCTCCTCCACGTGCAGTGTCTTAGGTTGTTGCACTCACACAACTACCTCCTGCACCTGCAGTGTCTTAGATTGTTGCACTCACACAAACTACCTCCTCCACAGGGCTAGTCCTGCTTGTCTTAAGGCCGGCAGAGAGCGAGCTCCCTCAAGCATCATCCACCACAACACCCTTCATCAGGATTAAATCCCGCAACACCACTCCACCCAGCGCCGCCCCTACTGACTCTTCTTCAGTCGTAGCGGTGTGGGCCACCAGTGTGGGACCACCAGCTGTGGGGCACCCGCTGCACCAGCTGTGGGGCACCAGCTGGGGGCCACCAGCTTGGGGCACCAGCTGCGGGGCCACCAGCTGTGGGGCCACAGCGTGGGGCCACCAGCTGTGGGGCCACCAGCTGTGGGGCCACCGCTGTGGGGCCACCAGCTGTGGGGCCACCAGCTGTGGGGCCACCGTGGGGCCACCAAGGAGGACAAGGACTCCACAAGTCGTCGGGTCATCACCTGCTGATGATGGTCTCTTCCCTCAAGTAACAGCTCAAAAATATACTGCCCGGCATACACACACCTCGTATCATAAACATACCCCGTATCATACACACACTCCTTATCATACACAAACCCCATATCTTACGCACACTCCGTATCATAAACACACCCATAATCAAACATATAGCTCGTATCATACACACACTCCGTATCATAAACACTCCCCATATCATACACGCACTCTGTATAATACACACACTCCGTATCATACACATACCCCGTATCATACACAACCCAGAACCATACATATAGTTCATATCACTCATACACTCAGCATCATACACACACTCTGTATCATACAACACTTCAAATCATACACACACTCATATCATACACACTCCGTATCATACACACACTCCGTATCATACACACACTCCGTATCATACACACACTCCGTATCATACACCACTCCGTATCATACCACAATCCGTATCATATACACACTCCGTATCATACACACATCCGTATCATAACACACTCTGTATCATACACACACTTCAAATCATACACACAATCCATATACACACACTCCATATCATACCACACTCCGTATCATACACACACTCCGTATCATACACACACCCGTATCATACACACTCCGTATCATACACACACTCCGTATCATACACACACTCCGTATCATACACACACTTCAATCATACACACACTCCGTATCATACACACACTCCGTATCAACACACTCCGTATCATACACACACTCCGTATCATACACACACCCGTATCATANTTGTTTTTATTGTATTTAAATTGCATGCTTTGCATGTAAAATAAAAAAAACTTCTGCTAGGCTTACGCCTGTTCCCCAACACACACCCATGTGTCGTAGTAGGTAGTATTTTATCAACGAGATCTCTAAGAGGCTTGTACATTCGTTATTGTGTAATCTTGATACCATTTTTCAAATACAATTTAATAAAGAGGTCATGCAAGCCATATGGTATATTCATTTTCCGTTTCTGATGTCTATTAGGTACATCACACTGTACTTCATAGGAAGCAGAATCTGCATAGTGATCACTAACCAAGTGATTTACCAACGAACATTCCATCCTATCTTGCACAAGGTTTCTACCCATTACATAATCAAGACTGTCTCCCAATAAAGTAGTTTGGGTATCCGTAGTATACACGGTTAATCTGTTGTCATAAACATATTTTATAAATTTGCATCTATTATCGTTGTTAGTAATGTCTCCCAGCGTAATATGTCTAGCATTGAAATTTCCCATGTATATTGTCCCATGATTGTCTAGATCTGAGAGCAATGTTACATTGAGTTTCTGGTTCTGGCATATACGTTGAGGAATGAGAAGTGGCCTGCTGCAGTTTGTACATGAAAGTGATGGTACTGTGTGTGTACATTGTGTGACGTGCTCACAAGAATGTGCGGTAAATCACTTCTGATGTATGTTAATAAGCCTGTGGCGTTACTGTTAGTATAGGATGCATGCCCTCTGAACTTTAAGGGGTTTTTGTTTATCATATTGGACGTGAAGGGCTCCTGTATGAGTGTGCTGGAGCAGTTTGTGTGTTGAAGCAGTGAGTGTGCAGGTGCAAAGAGTGTGCTGGAGCAGTTGGTGTGCTGGAGCAGAGAGTGTGCTGGAGCAGAGAGTGTGCTGGAGCAGTGTGTGTGCTGAGCAGTTAGTGTTGTGGACAGAGAGTGTGCTGGAGCAGTTAGTCTGTTGGAACAGTGGGTGTGCTGGAGCAGTTTGTGTGTTAATGCAGTGAGTGTGCAGGTGCAAAGAGTGTGCTAGAACAGTTGGTGTGCTAGAGCAGAGAGTGTGCTGGAGCAGGTGGTGTGATAAAGCAGTGAGTGTGATGGAGCAGTGGGGTGTGCTGGAGCAGTGGATGTGCTGGAGCAGTGGATGTGCTGAAGCAGTGGATGTGCTGGAGCAGTGTGTGTGCTGGAGCAGAGAGGATACTTGAGCAGTGGATGTACTGGAGAAGTGGGAGTGCTGGAGCAGTGGGTGTAGTGGAGCAGTTAGTGTGATGGACCAGAGAGGATAATTGAGCAGTGGTGTGCTGGAGCAGAGTGTGCTGGAGCAGAGAGTGAGTTGGAGCAGTGGGTGTGCTGGAACATTGGGTGTGCTGGAGCAGTGGGTGTGCTGGAGCAGAGTGTGCTGGAGCAGAGGTGTGCTGGAGCAGAGAGTGTGTTGGAGCAGTGGGTGTGTTGGAGCGTGGGTGTGCTGGAGCAGAGAGTGTGTTGGAGCAGTGGGTGTGTTGGAGCAGTGGGTGTGCTGGAGCAGAGAGTGTGTTGGAGCAGTGGGTGTGTTGGAGCAGAGAGTGTGCTGGAGCAGAGAGTGTGTTGGAGCAGTGGGTGTGCTGGAGCAGTGGGTGTGCTGGAGCAGAGAGTGTGTTGGAGCAGAGAGTGTGCTGGAGCAGAGAGTGTGTTGGAGCAGTGGGTGTGCTGGAGCAGTGTGTGTGCTGGAGCAGAGAATGTGCTGGAGCAGAGAGTGTGCTGGAGCAGTGGGTGTGCTGGAGCAGTGGTGTGCTGGAGCAGAGAGTGTGTTAGAACAGTGGTTGTGTTGGAGCAGAGGGTGTGCTGGAGCAGAGAGTGTGCTGGAGCAGGGGTGTGCTGGAGCAGTGGGTGTGCTGGAGCAGAGAGTGTGTTGGAGCAGAGAGTGTGCTGGAGCAGTGGGTGTGCTGGAGCAGAGAGTGTGTTGGAGCAGAGAGTGTGCTGGAGCAGAGAGTGTGTTGGAGCAGTGGGTGTGTTGGAGCAGAGAGGTGTTTGAGCAGTGGATGTGCTGGAGCAATGGAGTGCTGGAGCAGTGGGTGTGTGGAGCAGAGAGTGTGCTGGAGCAGTGGGTGTGCTTGAGAAGTGGGTGTGCTGAAGCAGTGGGTGTGCTGGAGCAGAGAGTGTGCTGGAGCAGTGGGTGTGCTGGAGCAGAGAGTGTGCTGGAGCAGTGGGTGTGCTGGAGCAGTGGGTGTGCTGGAGCAGTGGTGTGCTGGAGCAGTGGGTGTGCTGGAGCAGAGGTGTGCTGGAGCAGAGAGTGTGTTGGAGCAGTGGGTGTGCTGGAGCAGTGGGTGTGCTGGAGCAGAGAGTGTGTTGGAGCAGTGGATGTGTTGGAGCAGAGAGTGTGCTGGAGCAGTGGGTGTGCTTGAGAAATGGGTGTGCTGGAGCAGTGGGTGTGCTGGAGCAGAGAGTGTGCTGGAGCAGTGGGTGTGCTGGAGCAGAGAGTGTGCTGGAGCAGAGAGTGTGCTGGAGCAGTGGGTGTGTTGGAGCAGAGAGTGTGCTGGAGCAGAGAGTGTGCTGGAGCAGTGGGTGTGCTGGAGCAGTGGGTGTGCTGGAGCAGTGGGTGTGCTGGAGCAGAGAGTGTGTTGGAGCAGAGAGTGTGCTGGAGCAGTGGGTGTGCTGGAGCAGAGAGTGTGTTGGAGCAGAGAGTGTGCTGGAGCAGAGAGTGTGTTGGAGCAGTGTGTGTGTTGGAGCAGAGAATGTGCTGGAGCAGAGAGTGTGCTGGAGCAGTGGGTGTGCTTGAGAAATGGTGTGATGGAGCAGTGGGTGTGCTGGAGCAGTGGGTGTGCTGGAGCAGTGGGTGTGCTGGAGCAGAGAGTGTGCTGGAGCAGAGAGTGTGCTGGAGCAGAGAGTGTGCTGGTGCAGTGGGTGTGCTGGAGCAGTGGGTGTGCTAGAGCAGTGGATGTGCTGGAGCAGAGAGTGTGTTGGAGCAGAGGGTGTACTGGAGCAGAGAGTGTGCTGGAGCAGTGGGTGTGCTGGAGCAGAGAGTGTGCTGGAGCAGTGGGTGTACTGGAGCAGAGAGTGTGCTGGAGCAGTGGGTGTGCTGGAGCAGTGAGTGTGCTGGAACAGTGGATGTGCTGGAGCAGAGAGTGTGCTGGAGCAGTGGGTGAGGTGGAGCAGAGAGTGTGCTGGAGCAGAGGGTGTGCTGGAGCAGAGAGTGTGCTGGAGCAGAGAGTGTGCTGGAGCAGTGGGTGAGGTGGAGCAGAGAGTGTGCTGCAGCAGCAGTGGGTGTGCTGGAGCAGAGGGTGTGCTGGAGCAGAGATTGTATTGGAGCAGTGGGTGTGCTGGAGCAGTGGGTGTGCTGGAGCAGAGAGTGTGTTGGAGCAGAGAATGTGCTGGAGCAGAGAGTGTGTTGGAGCAGTGGGTGTGCTGGAGCAGTGTGTGTGTTGGAGCAGAGAATGTGCTGGAGCAGAGAGTGTGCTGGAGCAGTGGGTGTGCTGGAGCAGTGTGTGTGTTGGAGCAGAGAATGTGCTGGAGCAGAGAGTGTGCTGGAGCAGTGGGTGTGCTGGAGCAGTGGATGTGCTGGAGCAGAGAGTGTGTTAGAACAGTGGTTGTTTTGGAGCAGTGGGTGTGCTGGAGCAGAGGGTGTGCTAGAGCAGTGGGTGTGTGGAGCAGAGAGTGTGCTGGAGCAGTGGGAGTGCTTGAGAAATGGGTGTGCTGAGCAGTGGGTGTGCTGGAGCAGAGAGTGTGCTGGAGCAGAGAGTGTGCTGGAGCAGTGGGTGTGTTGGAGCAGAGAGTGTGCTGGAGCAGAGAGTGTGCTGGAGCAGTGGGTGTGCTGGAGCAGTGGGTGTGCTGGAGCAGTGGGTGTGCTGGAGCAGAGAGTGTGTTGGAGCAGAGAGTGTGCTGGAGCAGTGGGTGTGCTGGAGCAGAGAATGTGTTGGAGCAGAGAGTGTGCTGGAGCAGAGAGTGTGTTGGAGCAGTGTGTGTGTTGGAGCAGAGAATGTGCTGGAGCAGAGAGTGTGCTGGAGCAGTGGGTGTGCTTGAGAAATGGGTGTGTTGGAGCAGAGGGTGTGCTGGAGCAGTGGGTGTGCTGGAGCAGTGGGTGTGCTGGAGCAGTGGGTGTGCTGGAGCAGAGAGTGTGCTGGAGCAGAGAGTGTGCTGGTGCAATGGGTGTGCTGGAGCAGTGGGTGTGCTAGAGCAGTGGGTGTGCTGGAGCATTGGGTGTGTTGGAGCAGTGAGTGTGCTGGAGCAGTGGGTGTGCTGGAGCAGTGGGTGTGCTGGAGCAGAGGGTTTGCTGGAGCAGAGAGTGTGCTGGAGCAGTGGGTGTGCTGGAGCAGTGGGTGTACTGGAGCAGAGGGTTTGCTGGAGCAGAGAGTGTGCTGGAGCAGAGAGAGTTCTAGAGCAGAGAATGTGTTGGAGCAGTGGGTGATTTAGAAGTAGGTGTGCCGGAGCAGAGAGTGTGCTGGAGCAGTGTGTGTGCTGGAGCAGTGGGTGTGAAGAAACAGAGAGTGTGCTGGAGCAGTGGGTGTGCTGGAGCAGTGGGTGTGATGGAGCAGAGAGTGTGCTGAAGCAGTGGGTGTGCTGCAGCAGTGGATGTGTTGGAGCAGAGAGTGTGCTGGAGCATTGGGTGTGCTGGAGCAGAGAGTGTGCTGGAGCAGTGGGTGTGCTGGAGCAGTGGGTGTGCTGGAGCAGAGAGTGTGTTGGAGCAGAGAGTGTGCTGGAGCAGTGGGTGTGCTGGAGCAGAGAATGTGTTGGAGCAGAGAGTGTGCTGGAGCAGAGAGTGTGTTGGAGCAGTGTGTGTGTTGGAGCAGAGAATGTGCTGGAGCAGAGAGTGTGCTGGAGCAGTGGGTGTGCTTGAGAAATGGGTGTGTTGGAGCAGAGGGTGTGCTGGAGCAGTGGGTGTGCTGGAGCAGTGGGTGTGCTGGAGCAGTGGGTGTGCTGGAGCAGAGAGTGTGCTGGAGCAGAGAGTGTGCTGGTGCAATGGTGTGCTGGAGCAGTGGGTGTGCTAGAGCAGTGGGTGTGCTGGAGCATTGGGTGTGTTGGAGCAGTGAGTGTGCTGGAGCAGTGGGTGTGCTGGAGCAGTGGGTGTACTGGAGCAGAGGGTTTGCTGGAGCAGAGAGTGTGCTGGAGCAGTGGGTGTGCTGGAGCAGTGGATGTGCTGGAGCAGAGAGTGTGTTAGAACAGTGGTTGTTTTGGAGCAGTGGGTGTGCTGGAGCAGAGGGTGTGCTAGAGCAGTGGGTGTAGTGGAGCAGAGAGTGTGCTGGAGCAGTGGGTGTGCTTGAGAAATGGGTGTGCTGAAGCAGTGGGTGTGCTGGAGCAGAGAGTGTGCTGGAGCAGAGAGTGTGCTGGAGCAGTGGTGTGTTGGAGCAGAGAGTGTGCTGGAGCAGAGAGTGTGCTGGAGCAGTGGGTGTGCTGGAGCAGTGTGTGTGTTGGAGCAGAGAATGTGCTGGAGCAGAGAGTGTGCTGGAGCAGTGGTGTGCTGGAGCAGTGGATGTGCTGGAGCAGAGAGTGTGTTAGAACAGTGGTTGTTTTGGAGCAGTGGGTGTGCTGGAGCAGAGGGTGTGCTAGAGCAGTGGGTGTAGTGGAGCAGA
>WNGS01160353.1:28606-38921 GCA_020271785.1 Procambarus virginalis
ACTTTAAAAATACAGGGTCAAGGACCCACTTGGGTGGTGGTAAGTGTTGACCACTTCTGCTAGGCTGACTTAATGAATCAGGAGATCGCCCTGAGCAGTTGTGGAGTGAGGACGTGTCCCCGGCCTCCGTGACTGCTGGGGTTGTTAGCCGTTTGGTCGCCAGGTGGTGGGGCGTCACAGCCCACCCAGTGTGGTTGCCTGCCTGGCTACGTGCTGACGTGGCTGTTTTGACATGGGGGGCCTTGCAATTCCTCCTGTTTTGCGGGTAAATTCAGTGGGACTAGAGTTCTCGAGTAAGGCTGGTTATCCAGCCATTGAGTTGGTAATGTGTGACATGCTTCGTGTCCCGGTGGAGGCTGTATATGGAGTAGAGTTTGTTATGGCCCACCGGTTGATTATCAAGTTCGTGCGGGAGGAGGAGTATCGGGACTTCCTCCGTCAGTACGAAGGGCGTTCGTTGCAGTTGCCGGATGGCGCCGGCTCTGTTGCGGTCTCGGACCGAAGTGGTGCCCTGAAGTATGTCAGTGTACACGGTGCGCCCCTGGAGTTTCCTGAAGACCTTCTCCGGTGCTTCTTTGGGAGGTTTGGTGCTGTCATCAGTGTGCGGGTGAACACGCTTTCCTCTGGGAAGTATGCTGGGAAGCAGATGAACATCCGTGCCTTAGGTATGAGCCTGCGGTCGGATATCCCATCGTCTGTCCGGCTGTTGGGTTACTACGTTTGGGTGTACTATGCCCGGCAGCCTCGTACCTGTTTCCGGTGTGGCCAGTTAGGAAATCAGGCCGCCGGGTGCTCTGAGGCCCCTACTGCTCCTGTTAACTTGTTTCGGGAAGAGGATTTCCCGCCGCTCCCTCAAGGCGTGGATTCCGGAGATGAAGAGGGGCAAGTCCCATTCGCTGCTGATGCGGCCCCCCCCCCTGCGTCACCCGATATGCCCCCGTTGGTTGTTGTCCCTCCGCCGAGTGTTCCGGTGGCTCCTGTCGCTGGTCCCTTCGCTATGCCAGTTGCTCTCGAGAGTCTCCCGGATGGTCTCTGCGAGTCGTCTTTGTCTTCCTCGTCTCCTGCTGCTGCGCCTGGTTCTGCACCCTCGCCTGGTGTTACGGCTGTGCTGGGTGTTGAGGGGGATGAGGAGCGTCCTGTTGTGTGCGGCCCGGTTCCACATGTGGTTGAGGCTGCTGCCGTACTGCGTCGGGCGTCGGTTCGCCCGGTTCGTGAGGCCCGTGGTTCTGGGTCCGCCTCCGGATGTGAGGATGTGCGGCCCGTGCCCAAGCGTTCCAGGCATTCTTCTACTGCTTGGGCTGATGTGGTGGACTACGACGCAGGTGGAGCTTCGGGTGATGATGTAGCGATTCCGGGTGCTTAGCGCTCTACGTCGCTGGTGGTGGCTGACGTCCATGTGTCTGCTATTGACGATAGTTGTGCGTCTGATTTACCTCCTGTTCTTTTTCCTGCGGAAGGTTCTCCGCAGTGGGGGGTGGTCGCTCCTCCAGACGTGGGTGGTGTGAATTCTGGTGCGAGCCGAGGCATCAAGCTGGTGCTGAAGAAGGATGCCAAGCGTGGGGGGTCCCAGCAGGTACAACGTTCGGTGGTTGCCGCAGGGCCCTGTGAGGAAGCCGGGGAGGCTCCCAGTGCGATGCCCATTGCCCGGCCTCGTGGGAAGGAGCCTCTCCCTATCAACCTGGCCTCCGGAGTGGTGCATGATAATCAGCGTCCTTTGCGGTTTCACGTTGATGACCGCGTGCGTCCTGTTCCGTGGTGCCCTTCTACCATCTGGGTTCGACGGGCACGGTGTTTTGTTGAGGGTGTGCCGGAGTCAATGCCTGCTCCTCGTACGGTTCGAAATAAACCTATTTCGGAGGACGTCCTGTTACTTTGGGAGGCATATTGTACTCGCTTCCCGGCAGCGGAGTGGCCGGATAAGTATGAGAAATTTGAGTAGTCTGTGTGCTTGGTGTGTGCTTGGACCTGTGGTTTGTTTGTAATGTGTTGTACCTATTGTGCGCCCTTCAGGCCAGTGCTTTGTTGTGTTTTTATATTTCCGGTATTGTTTCTTTTTCTTGTATCATTATGTTTCTGTTTATTGTTGTTATTGTTGTAGGCCCTTCAGGCCGGTGTTTCGTGTCTTTGTAAAATTTTGTATAAAGTTGTATTGTTTTATTTTGTGCTGAAGTGTTTGGTTTTGTTTCATGATGTACTTTGTTGTTTTCTTCTCGGTCCTTCAGGCCAGTGCATGTATGTTGTTGTGTCTGTGCCTGTTTTGTTTTCAGGTGTGCATGTTTTGCTGGTTTATTTTTATTGTTACTGTTTATTGTTTATTTTGGCCTCGCCATTTGTTTACGGGGCGGGTGGTTTGGTGTGTGTTTTTTATTTCTGTATTGTTTGTGCTGTGCGTTTGACCTGGTGTTTTTATATTGCTTTACCTATTGTACGTGTTTGTCCTTTATGTTTTGTTTGGACTGTATTGTGTTTGTCCTGTTATGTTTCATGTTATGCCTCTTAATGCATGGTTTGTTTTTTCTGGGGGTTTCGTTTTGTGATGTTTCTGTGTTTGCTAGTTTGACATTGTATTATGTTTTGTGCTTTGTTGTATGCTGCATTTTTCTATGCTTTTCTCGTGTGTGTGTTTTGTTGGGCTTTGCTGTCGGCCCTTCTGGCCGGTGGTCTATTGTTTTCCTTTGTTCTGTATTCTGTATTGTTTTTATTGTATTTAAATTGCATGCTTTGCATGTATAAATAAAAAAAACTTCTGCTAGGCTTACGGCCTGTTCCCCAACACACCCATGTGTCGTAGTAGGTAGTAATTTTATCAACGAGATCTCTAGAGAAGGCTTGTACATTCGTTATTGTGTAATCTTGATACCATTTTCAAATACAATTAATAAAGAGGTCATGCAAGCCATATGGTATATTCATTTTCCGTTTCTGATGTCTATTAGGTACATCACACTGTACTTCATAGGAAGCAGAATCTGCATAGTGATCACTAACCAAGTGATTTACCAACGAACATTCCATCCTATCTTGCACAAGGTTTCTACCCATTACATAATCAAGTCTGTCTCCCAATAAAGTAGTTTGGGTATCCGTAGTATACACGGTTAATCTGTTGTCATAAACATATTTTATAAATTTGCATCTATTATCGTTGTTAGTAATGTCTCCCAGCGTAATATGTCTAGCATTGAAATCTCCCATGTATATTGTCCCATGATTGTCTAGATCTGGGAGCAATGTTACATTGAGTTTCTGGCTTCTGGCATATACGTTGAGGAATGAGAAGTGGCCTGCTGCAGTTTGTACATGAAAGTGATGGTACTGTGTGTGTACATTGTGTGACGTGTTCACAAGAATGTGCGGTAAATCACTTCTGATGTATGTTAATAAGCCTGTGGCGTTACTGTTAGTATAGGATGCATGCCCTCTGAACTTTAAGGGGTTTTTGTTTATCATATTGGACGTGAAGGGCTCCTGTATGAGTGTGCTGGAGCAGTTTGTGTGTTGAAGCAGTGAGTGTGCAGGTGCAAAGAGTGTGCTGGAGCAGTTGGTGTGCTGGAGCAGAGAGTGTGCTGGAGCAGAGAGTGTGCTGGAGCAGTGTGTGTGCTGAGCAGTTAGTGTTGTGGACAGAGAGTGTGCTGGAGCAGTTAGTCTGTTGGAACAGTGGGTGTGCTGGAGCAGTTTGTGTGTTAATGCAGTGAGTGTGCAGGTGCAAAGAGTGTGCTAGAACAGTTGGTGTGCTAGAGCAGAGAGTGTGCTGGAGCAGTGTGTGTGCTGGAGCAGAGAGTGTGCTAGTGCAGTGCGCGTGGTGGAGCAGTTAGTATTGTGGAGCAGAGAGTGTGCTGGAGCAGTTAGTCTGTTAAAACAGTGGGTGCGCTGGAGCATTGGACGTGCTGGAGCAGTGGATTTGCTGGAGCAGAGAGGATACTTGAGCAGTTGATGTACTGGAGGAGTGCGAGTGCTGGAGCAGTGGGTGTAGTGGAGCAGTTAGTGTGATGGAGCAGAGAGGATAATTGAGCAGTGGGTGTGCTGGAGCAGAGAGTGTGCTGGAGCAGTGGGTGTGCTGGAGCAGAGAGTATGCTGGAGCATTGGGTGTGCTGGAGCAGAGAGTGTGCTGGAGCAGTGGGTGTGCTGGAGCAGAGAGTGTGCTGGAGCAGTGGGTGTGCTGGAGCAGAGAGTGTGCTGGAGCAGTGGGTGTGCTGGAGCAGAGAGTATGCTGGAGCAGTGGATGTGCTGGAGCAGTGGGTGTGCTGGAGCAGTGGGTGTGCTGGAGCAGAGAGTGTTCTGGAGCAGTGGGTGTGCTGAAGCAGTGGGTGTGCTGGAGCAGTGGGTGTGCTGGAGCAGAGAGTGTGCTGGAGCAGAGAGTGTGCTGGAGCAGTGGGTGTGCTGGAGCAGAGAGTGTGCTGGAGCAGTGGGTGTGCTGGAGCAGAGAGTGTGCTGGAGCAGTGGGTGTGCTGGAGCAGAGAGTATGCTGGAGCAGTGGGTGTGTTGGAGCAGTGGGTGTGCTGGAGCAGTAGGTGTGCTGGAGCAGAGAGTGTGTTGGAGCAGTGGGTGTGTTGGAGTAGTGGGGGTGCTGGATCAGTGGGTGTGCTGGAGCAGAGAGTGTGCTGGAGTACAGGGTGTGCTGGAGCAGAGAGTGTGTTGGAGCAGTGGGTGTGCCGGAGCAGAGAGTGTGCTGGAGCAGAGAGTGTGTTGGAGCTGTGGTTGTGTTGGAACAGTGGGTATGCTGGAGCAGAGAGTGTGCTGGAGCAGAGAGTGTGCTGGAGCACAGGGTGTGCTGGAGCAGAGAGTGTGCTGGAGCAGTGGGTGTGATGGAGCAGAGAGTGTGCTGGAGCAGAGAGTGTGCTGGAGCAGTGGGTGTGCTGGAGCAGTGGGTGTGCTGGAGCAGAGAGTGTGCTGGAGCAGAGAGTGTGCTGGAGCAGAGGTGTGCTGGAGCAGAGAGTGTGTTGGAGCAGTGGGTGTGCCGGAGCAGAGAGTGTGCTGGAGCATTGGGTGTAGTGGAGCAGTTAGTGTGATGGACCAGAGAAGATAATTGAGCAGTGGGTGTGCTGGAGCAGAGTGTGCTGGAGCAGAGAGTGTGTTGGAGCAGTGGGTGTGCTAGAGCAGTCGGTGTGCTGGAGCAGTCGGTGTGCTGGAGCAGAGAGTGTGTTGGAGCAGAGGGTGTGTTGGAGCAGTGCGTGTGTTGGAGCCGTGGGTGTGCTGGAGCAGAGAGTGTGTTGGAGCAGTGGGTGTGCTGGAGCAGAGAGTATGCTGGAGCAGAGAGTGTGTTGGAACAGTGCGTGTGTTGGAGCAGAGAGTTGGAGCAGTGGGTGTGCAGGAGCAGCAGGTGTGCTGGAGCATAGAGTGTAATGGAGCAGTAGGTGTGTTGGAGCAGTGGGTGTGCTGGAGCAGTGGGTGTTCTAAAGCAGAGAGCGTGTAGGAGCAATGGGTGTGTTGGAGCAGTGGGTGTGCTGGAGCAGAGAGTGTGCTGGAGCAGAGGGTGTACTGGAGCAGAGAGCTTGCTGAAGCAGTGGGTGTGCTGGAGCAGAGAGAGTGCTGGAGCAGAGGGTGTGCAGGAGCATTGGGTGTGCTGGAGCATAGAGTGTGTTGGAGCAGTGGGTGTGTTGGAGCAGAGAGGATATTTGAGCAGTGGATATACTGGAGGAGTCGGAGTGCTGGAGCAGTGGGTGTAGTGGAGCAGAGAGTGTGCTGGAGCAGTGGGTGTGCTTGAGAAATGGGTGTGCTGGAGCAGTGGGTGTGCTGGAGCAGTGGGTGTGTTGGAGCAGAGGGTGTGCTGGAGCAGAGGGTGTGCTGGAGCAGAGAGTGTGCTGGAGCAGTGGGTGTGCTTGAGAAATGGGTGTGCTGGAGCAGTGGGTGTGTTGGAGCAGTGGGTGTGTTGGAGCAGAGGGTGTGTTGGAACAGAGGGTGTGCTGGAGCAGAGGGTGTGCTGGAGCAGAGAGTGTGCTGGAGAAGTGGGTGTGTTGGAGCAGAGGGTGTGCTGGAGCAGAGGGTGTGCTGGAGCAGAGAGTGTGCTGGAGCAGTGGGTGTGCTGGAGCAGAGAGTGTGCTGGAGCAGTGGGTGTGTTGGAGCAGAGGGTGTGCTGGAGCAGAGAGTGTGCTGGAGCAGAGAGTGTGCTGGAGCAGAGAGTGTGCTGGAGCAGTGGGTGTGTTGGAGCAGAGGGTGTGCTGGAGCAGAGGGTGTGCTGGAGCAGAGAGTGTGTTGAAACAGAGGGTGTGCTGGAGCAGAGAGTGTGCTGGAGCAGTGGGTGTGTTGGAGCAGAGGGTGTGCTGGAGCAGAGGGTGTGCTGGAGCAGTGGGTGTGCTGGAGCAGTGGGTGTGCTGGAGCAGAGAGTGTGTTGGAACAGAGGGTGTGCTGGAGCAGAGAGTGTGCTGGAGCAGTGGGTGTGTTGGAGCAGAGAGTGTGCTGGAGCAGAGGGTGTGCTGGAGCAGAGAGTGTGCTGGAGCAGTGGGTGTGTTGGAAAATAACAGAACTGCTTATGCAGACACGAATTTCCCGTCAAAGAAGGAATAATTTAAATAGGGAGATTGAAGTAATCGAGCGGAAATTGAAACACTCATATGAAAGTGAAGAAAGGCTGTTAGAACAAAAAGCAATTCAGGAAATAAAGAAAAATCCAAAATATTTCTTCTCATATGCGAAATCAAAAGCAAAAACCACTGCCAGTATTGGACCTATTCGTACAAGGGAAGGTTCATACACGGAGGATGACAAAGAAATTAGTGAAATCCTAAAAAAGCAGTATGAGGACATGTTTAGCACTCCAATAAACAACATGAAAGTGGAAGATCCAGATAATTTCTTTATGCGGGATATTCAAACCCCTGTAAATATAACTGATATCAACACGAGCGCACTAAATTTTGAAAGAGAAATTGAAAGCATGCCCATGCACTCGGCCCCAGGTCCTGACTCATGGAATTCAATATTTATAAAGAAATGCAAAGTGCCGGTAGCACAGGCATTCAGTATAGTGTGGAGGAAGAGCTTGGACACGGGGGAGATACCAGATGCACTTAAAGTAGCAGACATAGCCTCTCTACACAAGGGAGGGAGAAAAGCATTGGCAAAGAATTATAGACCAGTTGCACTAACATCGCACATCATAAAAGTATTTGAGAGAGTGATTAGGAGTCAGGTCACCAATTTCATGGAGACCAATGACCTTCACAACCCAGGCCAACATAGATTTCGAGCGGGAAGATCGTGCCTTTCACAGCTACTTGAGCACTACGACAAAGTCACTGAGGCATTAGAAGAAAAACAGAATGCTGATGTGATATACACGGACTTCGCAAAGGCTTTCGATAAATGCGACCATGGCGTGATAGCACACAAAATGAAGTCAATGTGAATAACCGGTAAAGTAGGACGCTGGATACTCAGTTTTCTGTCAAACAGGACTCAGCGAGTAACGGTCAACCATATAAAATCTAGTCCAAGTGCAGTTAAAAGCTCTGTACCTCAGGGTACAGTCCTTGCACCGCTGCTTTTCCTTATTCTCATATCAGATATAGACAAAAATACAAGTCACAGCTTCGTATCATCCTTTGCAGGTGACACAAAAATCAGTATGAAAATTACCTCGGCTGAAGACATTGAAAAACTTCAAGCTGATATTAATAAAGTTTTCGACTGGGCATCAAAAAATAACATGATGTTTAACAGCGATAAATTCCAGGTACTCAGGTACGGTAAAAATGAGGACCTTAAACATAATACAGGGTACAAAACACAATCAAATGTACCCATAGTAGGAAAACAGCATGTAAAGGATTTGGGAATAATAATGTCTGACGACCTAACGTTTAAAGAGCATAACCAAGAAAATATTGCCACAGCCAGAAAAATGATAGGATGGATTACGAGAACTTTCAAATCCAGGGATCCCATCACAATGGTTGTACTCTTCAAGTCACTTGTGTTGTCCCGTCTTGAGTACTGCTCAGTACTCACTTCCCCCTTCAGAGCAGGAGAGATTGCTGAAATAGAGGGAATACAGAGAACATATACGGCACGCATAGACGCAATAAAGCACCTAAATTATTGGGATCGTCTCAAAGCTCTCCAAATGTACTCACTAGAAAGAAGACGAGAGAGATATCAAATAATATACACATGGAAGATACTGGAGAGCCAAGTACCAAATCTAAACAGTAAAATAACAACTAACTGGAGTGAACGATATGGAAGAAAATGCAGAATAGAACCAGTGAAGAGCAGGGGTGCCATAGGCACAATCAGAGAACACTGTATAAACATCAGAGGTCCGCGGCTGTTCAACACCCTCCCAGCAAGCATAAGAAATATTGTCGGAACAACCGTGGACATCTTCAAGAGGAAACTAGATTTATTCCTCCAAGGAGTGCCGGACCAACCGGGCTGTGGTGGGTATGTGGGCCTGCGGGCCGCTCCAAGCAACAGCCTAGTGGACCAAACTCTCACAAGTCAAGCCTGGCCTCAGGCCGGGCTTGAAGAAGAACTCCCAGAACCCCATCAACCAGGTATCAACCAGGAGCAGAGAGTGTGCTGGAGCAGAGAGTGTGCTGGAGCAGAGAGTGCGCTGAAGCAGTGGGTGTGCTTGAGCAGAGAGTGTGCTGGAGCAGTGGGTTTGCTGGAGCAGAGAGTGTGCGGGAGCAGAGAGCGTGTTGGAGCAGTGAGTGTGCTGTAGAAGTGAGTGTGCTGGAGCAGTGGGTGTACTGGAGCAGAGAGTGTGCTGGAGCAGTGGGTGTACTGGAGCAGAGAGTGTGCTGGAGCAGTGGGTGTGCTGGAGCAATAGGTGTGCTGGAACAGTGGATGTGCTGGAGCAGAGAGTGTGTTGGAGCAGAGGTTGTGCTGCAGCATTGGGTGTGCTGGAGCAGAGAGTGTGCTGGAGCAGTGGGTGTACTGGAGCAGAGAGTGTACTGGAGCAGTGGGTGTGCTGGAGCAGTGAGTGTGCTGGAACAGTGGATGTGCTGGAGCAGAGAGTGTGCTGGAGCAGTGGGTGAGGTGGAGCAGAGAGTGTGCTGGAGCAGAGGGTGTGCTGGAGCAGAGAGTGTGCTGGAGCAGAGAGTGTGCTGGAGCAGTGGGTGAGGTGGAGCAGAGAGTGTGCTGCAGCAGCAGTGGGTGTGCTGGAGCAGAGAGTGTATTGGAGCAGTGGGTGTGCTGGAGCAGTGGGTGCGCTGGAGCAGAGAGTGTGTTGCATCAGAGAATGTGCTGGAGCAGAGAGTGTGCTGGAGCAGTGGGTGTGCTGGAGCAGTGTGTGTGTTGGAGCAGAGAATGTGCTGGAGCAGAGAGTGTGCTGGAGCAGTGGGTGTGCTGGAGCAGTGGATGTGCTGGAGCAGAGAGTGTGTTAGAGCAGTGGTTGTGTTGGAGCAGTGGGTGTGCTGGAGCAGTAGGTGTGCTGGAGCAGAGAGTGTGCTGGAGCAGTGGGTGTGCTGGAGCAGTGGATGTGCTGGAGCAGAGAGTGTGTTAGAACAGTGGTTGTGTTGGAGCAGTGGGTGTGCTGGAGCAGTGGGTGTGCTGGAGCAGAGAGTGTGTTAGAGCAGTGGTTGTGTTGGAGCAGTGGGTGTGCTGGAGCAGTGGGTGTGCTGGAGCAGAGAGTGTGTTGGAGCAGAGAATGTGCTGGAGCAGTGGTTGTGTTGGAGCAGTGGGTGTGCTGGAGCAGAGGGTGTGCTGGAACAGAGAGTGTGTTGGAGCAGTGGGTGTGCTGGAGCAGTGGGTGTGCTGGAGCAGAGAGTGTGTTGGAGCAGAGGGTGTGTTGGAGCAGAGAGGATATTTGAGCAGTGGATGTACTGGAGAAATGGGAGTGCTGGAGCAGTGGGTGTAGTGGAGCAGAGAGTGTGCTGGAGCAGTGGGTGTGCTTGAGAAATGGGTGTGCTGAAGCAGTGGGTGTGCTGGAGCAGAGAGTGTGCTGGAGCAGTGGGTGTGCTGGAGCAGAGAGTGTGCTGGAGCAGAGAGTGTGCTGGAGCAGTGGGTGTGTTGGAGCAGAGAGTGTGCTGGAGCAGAGAGTGTGCTGGAGCAGAGAGGGTGCTGGAGCAGTGGGTGTGCTGGAGCAGTGGGTGTGCTGGAGTAGTGGGTGTGCTGGAGCAGAGAGTGTGTTGGAGCAGAAAGTGTGCTGGAGCAGTGGTGTGCTGGAGCAAGAGTGTGTTGGAGCAGAGAGTGTGCTGGAGCAGAGAGTGTGTTGGAGCAGTGTGTGTGTTGGAGCGGAGAATGTGCTGGAGCAGAGAGTGTGCTGGAGCAGTGGGTGTGCTGGAGCAGAGAGTGTGCTGGAGCAGAGAGTGTGCTGGTGCAGTGGGTGTGCTGGAGCAGTGGGTGTGCTAGAGCAGTGGGTGTGCTGGAGAAT
>WNGS01160353.1:62920-82344 GCA_020271785.1 Procambarus virginalis
AAATCAGACGCACAACTATCGTCAATAGCAGACACATGGACGTCAGCCACCACCAGCGACGTAGAGCGCTAAGCACCCGGAATCGCTACATCATCACCCGAAGCTCCACCTGCGTCGTAGTCCACCACATCAGCCCAAGCAGTAGAAGAATGCCTGGAACGCTTGGGCACGGGCCGCACATCCTCACATCCGGAGGCGGACCCAGAACCACGGGCCTCGCGAACCGGGCGAACCGACGCCCGAGTAGTACGGCAGCAGCCTCAACCACATGTGGAACCGGGCCGCACACAACAGGACGCTCCTCATCCCCTCAACACCCAGCACAGCCGTAACACCAGGCGAGGGTGCAGAACCAGGCGCAGCAGCAGGAGACGAGGAAGACAAAGACGACTCGCAGAGACCATCCGGGAGACTCTCGAGAGCAACTGGCATAGCGAAGGGACCAGCGACAGGAGCCACCGGAACACTCGGCGAAGGGACAACAACCAACGGGGGCATATCGGGTGACGCAGGAGAAGGGGGCCGCATCAGCAGCGAATGGGACTTGCCCTCTTCATCTCCGGAATCCACGACTTGAGGGAGCGGCGGGAAATCCTCTTCCCGAAACAAGTTAACAGGAGCAGTAGGGGCTCAGAGCACCCGGCGGCCTGATTTCCTAACTGGCCACACCGGAAACAGGTACGAGGCTGCCGGGCATAGTACACCAAACGTAGTAACCAACAGCCGGACAGACGATGGGATATCCGACCGCAGGCTCATACCTAAGGCACGGATGTTCATCTGCTTCCAGCATACTTCCCAGAGGAAAGCGTGTTCACCCGCACACTGATGACAGCACCAAACCTCCCAAAGAAGCACCGGAGAAGGTCTTCAGAAACTCCAGGGGCGCACCGTGTACACTGACATACTTCAGGGCACCACTTCGGTCCGAGACCACAACAGAGCCGGCGCCATCCGGCAACTGCAACGAACGCCCTTCGTACTGACGGAGGAAGTCCCGATACTCCTCCTCCCGCACGAACTTGATAATCAACCGGTGGGCCATAACAAACTCTACTCCATATACAGCCTCCACCGGGACACGAAGCATGTCACACATTACCAACTCAATGGCTGGATAACCAGCCTTACTCGAGAACTCTAGTCCCACTGAATTTACCCGCAAAACAGGAGGAATTGCAAGGCCCCCCATGTCAAAACAGCCACGTCAGCACGTAGCCAGGCAGGCAACCACACAGGGTGGGCTGTGACGCCCCACCACCTGGCGACCAAACGGCTAACAACCCCAGCAGTCACCGAGGGCGGGGACACGTCCTCACTCCACACTGCTCAGGGCGATCTCCTGATTCATTAAGTCAGCCTAGCAGAAGTGGTCAACACTTACCACCACCCAAGTGGGTCCTTGACCCTGTATTTTTAAAGTAAATGAACGAATAAAGCAACTTGGAGATACATACAAACGAACCAAAGCACAAGGTGACTTGCATGCATTTTTAGTTGCAAATAGAGAGGTGAGAGACATGAGCAACGTTATTCGTATAAACACTGGGAAGAATTTCTACAAAGTATGAAGGAGCAAACAACACTTGTTGAAGTTTGGGAAAAGATACGAAAAATCTCTAGAAGCATCCCAACCAAACCACTGCACCACAGCCCACTAAAACAAGCAAACATTCTCCTTGATCAAGGGGTACTAACAACGAGCTACGACTCACTCCCAATTAACATACAGCACAAACTTAATGACACACGCCCCAACAGACAACGAACCATCAATCTTGCCTGTATAGCTATCGACGTGTCGGACCTTAATGATGTAACTGAATGGGAATTAAATCATGCACTAATGATGGGAAAACAACTGCTCCTGGAGAGGACGGTATTACTTACAGTCTACTGAGATTAGTCTCACACGTACCAGGTAATCCACTTTTAGTGTTGTACAGATAGAGTTTAAGTGAAGGAGTATTTCCTGATGCTTGGACAAAGAGTGACATTGTTCCCATCCCCAAACCACACTCAGATAATTATAGACCCATATCTCCAACATCGTGTGTTTGCAAAGAGCTTGAACGTATTGTTCTTAACCGACTCATGTATCGTATACAGGGGCACCTGTCACCCCAACTGTTGGATAATGCCTGGGTTCAGTACACAACACTGTTTTGCTGAGTTTTTTTTTTTATTTTTATTTTTACATGCAAACATGCAAATTAAATACAATAAAAAAACAACGAGAAACACATTACAAAACAAGAGAAACAAAGAAAACCCATCAGCCAGAAGGGCCTACAGGACAGCAGACCAAAATAACAAAACTCAAAAAGTCACTTAAAATACAGTACAAAGGATAAATACATTGCAGTACAAAGAATAAACATATACAGTACAAAGGATAAACAAAAGCAAAACAACAAAAACATAGGCGCATATCAAACATTACAAACCCATCGGTACACAACAAAACAAAACAAAACACCGGTCTGAAGGACCAATACCCAAAATACAATAACACATAAACCAAGACCTCAATACACAGAAAAAGCAGAGGAGAACAAGAAAAATTACAATAATAACATAATAACATGGCACAATGTACATGGCACAATAACATTTCAAACCAGAAACAGAAAAAATAAACCAAAAATTCCGTACAAAAACCCACACGTAAGAGAGCAAACAGCATAGCCAGAAGGGCACATAATACAACAAATCAAAGAAACATAATTCATGAAAAGGTATAGCCTAAATTACAAGAAACAGGGACATTTAGAAAACAAAGACGACATCGGCCTGAAGGGCACACAATAAACATCACATAACAGACCAAAGTCCAAGACACACTCGCTACACACAGCAAGCACACGGACTATCAAGACTGCGCATACTTTTCCGGCCACTCCGCTGCCGGGAAAAGAATACAACACGCATCCCACAGCACCAGGAATTCGCCCATAATAGGGGGACTAAGGGTCGTCCGAGGATCGGGCATCGAAATCGGCACTCCCTCAACAAATACCTGATCCTGTGGAACCCAGACAGTCGAGGGGCACCACGGAACAGGCATCACTCGGTCATGAAAGCGAATATTTATAGGGTTGGTCTTCGTATCATACGCCACGCCGTTGGCCAAGATGAACGGGACGGGCTTCCTCTTACAGGCGCGGGCAACGGGCAGCGCACTTGTAACCTCGGCAGCCCCACAGGGCTTCGCAGCAACCACCGGACGGGACACCTGCAGGGGCTCCCCTCGCCGAACATCCTTCTTTAGTACCAACACTAGGTCCCGGCCTGCACCAGCACCTCCCTCACCAACATCCGGAGGAGCAACCACCCCCCCACTGCGGGGAACCGCCGACAGAAGACACAGGAGGTGAATCATACACACAATCCTTGGCATCAGCAGGTACATGGACGTCAGCGTCCACCACCTCAACTCCCGAAAACCCATCGGCGTCGAAACCCTCCACATCAGCCCATGCAGTAGAAGAACGCCTGGACCGCTTGGGCACCGGGCGCACATCCTCAGAGCCTGAGGCGGACCCAGAACCACTGGCATCACAAGCCGCGCGGACCAACGCCCGTCTCACGACTGCAGCAGCCTCAACCGCAGGGGGAACCGGACCACACACAACCGGGGACCCCACAGCCACCTCAGCACCCAGCACAGCTGTGATCCGAGGCGAGGAGGCAGGGCCAGGCGCAGCATCCGAAGACAGGTGAACAGGCGATGAGGAGGGCGCAGCAGAAAGGCCCACTGGAGCAGCAGGGACAGGAGCAGGAGGATCCACCGATAGCATCTCAACAGCCTGAGGAGGGCCGGCGACATCCGGGGGAACGTCAGGGGACGCCGGGGGAGCCGCAACAACGAGCCGGTCGGTCTCCGCATCCCCGGAGTCCTCGTCCAGGGGAAGCGGAGGGAAATCTTCTTCCCTAAAGAGGTTGACAGGGGCAACCGGAGCCGCCTCGCACCCTGCAGCGTGATGCCCCATCAAGCCACACCGGAAACAGGTCCGAGGCTGTCGGGCATAGTACACCCGGATGTAGTACCCCAGAAGCCGGACCGAAGATGGAATATCCGACCGCAGGCGCATCCCCAAGGTGCGAATGTTTGTCCGCCTCCCGGCATACCTCCCAGAGGATATCGTGTTGACCCTCACACTGATGACTGGCCCAAACCGCTGGAAGTAACGCCGCAGAAGATCCTCGGGAAACTCCAGGGGCGCCCCATGCACACTGACATAGGTCAGCGCACCACTCCGGTCTGATATGGAGACTGAGCCGGCATCCCCCGGCAACGACAACGAGCGTCCCTCGTAACGACCGAGGAAATCACGGTACACCTCCTCCGTCACCAGCTTGATGACAACACGATGGGCAGTCACAAGCTCAATCCCGTCGACGTCCAGCACAGGGACATGAAGCAAGTCGCACAGAACCACTGCTACTTCCGGATATCCCGCACGCCCAGTGAACTCCAGGCCCACGGAGTTCACGCGCTTAATCGATGGAATGGGACCACCCATGGTAAGCCCAACGCTTGCCACATCCGCACTCAACCAGCCAGGCAACAACACTGGGGAGGGGGGGGGGGGGCAGCGACGCCCCGCCACCTGGCGACCAAACAGCTAATAACCCCAGCAGGCACGGAGGGACACGTCCGCACTCCACGGCTGCTCAGGGTCAACTCCCTTTGCTGAGTACTTCGTACATATTGAAGCTTGCCCTCAAACATTCTTCATCGACCTAGCAGCAGCTTTTAATACAGCAAACAGAGAAATCATTCTGGAACAGCTTACCGAGCTGGGAATACAAGGAAAATTACTAAAATGGATAGAGGGCTATTTGTCTAATCGAACAGCATATGTTTTGTTTAATGGTGTTAAAGCACAGAGAGCAAATACTTTGAACTGGGAACTCCACAAGGAGGGGTCCTCAGCCCCTTGTTGTTCAACGATCTGATGCATAAAATTATTAAAGATCTTCCAACTAATAATGAAGACACTGTCATTTGTTATGATGATGATATATGTTTACAGGCTGCCTCCGAGCCTAGAATTTCAAGTTCAGCTCGACGCTGTTGCTACTAGAGCTGAGGAATGTGGCTTATATAGGTGGGCGAGCACTCGAGAACTGCGAGTCTTACAAATACCTTGGAGTCCCCATTAACGACCCGGGGTGTCTTTCTTCTCTCAGGAGGAGATTGTGGGAGAGATTAAAGCTATTGCGGGTCGTTGTTGGTGTCAATCATGGAATTAACATGAGACTTGCTAGAATGATTTATGTATCATTTATACGCTCTGTGATTTACTACAATGCTCGACATCTCACACTGTATACAGAGAAAGAGCTGAAATCTCTTGAAACCTTGCAAAATGAAGTTATGCGTCTCATCCTTGGGGCTCCAAAGTCCACGAGAATAGTTAATATGAGAGGAGAGATAAATTACCCACCATAAGTGAGAAAATTTTCTCTATTAGCACAGATTTCGGCGTGAAGGCATTCAGTAGATCTAGACAACACATGAAGTTTCAAGCTAAACTTTCTAATATGCTGCAGTCACCTGAGGTCTACGGAAGAAGAACGAAACCTGATTATGTATTTTGGTTCTACAAGGTAGCCAACTCCATCAAAATATTAAATATGTACCCAACTCAATTAATGATTAATCAACCAATTACTCCATAAGATAACTGGGATCTATCAGTTGATTTTGTAAATGCGCCCAAGAAAGATAGTGTGCACTCTACATTATTTAAACAGATAACACTGAAAAACATCACTGAAAGTACAATGAGTATGGATAACGATGTGTATCAGTGCGTGCTATACCGACGGCTCTGTAAAAGGTGGACGATGTACCGGATGTGCATATAACATATTTGAACAATCTTCTCTCGTTCATACAGCAATGAAGCGCGTCAATGACTGGGCAAGTACAACTCAAACTCCAGCACACTCTCTGTTCCAGCACACTCTCTGCTTCAGCACACTCTTTGCTCCAGCACACTCTCTGCTCCAGCACGCACACTGCTCCACAGCACACTCTCTGCTCCACAACACCCACTGCTCCAGCACACCCACTGCTCCAGCACACCCACTGCTGCAGCACATCCACTGCTACAGCATTTCTCTGCTCCAGCACACCCACTGCTACAGCACACCCACTGCTACAAGACACCCACTGCTCCAGCACACCCACTGCTCCAGCACACCCACTGCTCCAGCACACCCACTGCTCCAGCACACTTAATGCTCCAGCACACTCTCTGCTCCAACACACCCACTGCTCCAGCACACCCACTGCTCCAGCACACCCACTGCTCCAGCACACCCACTGCTCCAGCACACCCACTGCTCCAAAACACCCACTGCTCCAGCACACTCACTGCTCCAGCACACTCACTGTTCCAGCACACCCACTGCTCCAACACACCCACTGTTCCAGCACACTCTCTGCTCCAGCAGACTCTCTGCTCCAGCACACCCACTGCTCCAGCACTCACACTGCTCCAGCACACCCACTGCTCCAGCACTCACACTGCTCCAGCACACCCACTGCTCCAGCACACTCTCTGCTCCAGCACAACCACTGCTACAGCACACCCACTGCTCCAGCACACCCACTGCTCCAGCACACTCTCTGCTCCAGCACACTCTCTGCACCAGCACACTCTCTGCTCCAGCACACTCACTGCTCCAGCACACTCACTGCTCCAGCACACTCTCTGCTCCAGCACACTCACTGCTCCAGCACACTCACTGCTCCAGCACACCCACTGTTCCAGCACACTCTCTGCTCCAGCACACCCACTGCTCCTGCACATTCTCTGCTCCAGCACACTCTCTGCTCCAGCACACCCACTGCTCCAGCACACTCACTGTTCCAGCACACCCACTGCTCCAGCACACCCACTGCTCCAGCACACCCACTGCTCCAGCACATTCTCTGCTCCAGCACACTCACTGCTCCAGCACACTCTCTGCTCCAGCACAACCACTGCTCCAGCACACTCTCTGCTCCAGCACACTCTCTGCTCCAGCACACCCACTGTTCCAGCACAACCACTGCTCCAGCACACTCTCTGCTCCAGCACACTCTCTGCTCCAGCACACCCACTGCTCCAGCACACCCACTGCTCCAGCACACCCACTGCTCCAGCACACCCATTGCTCCAGCACACCCACTGTCCAGCACACCCACTGTTCCAGCACACCCACTGCTCCAGCACACCCACTGCTCCAGCACACTCTCTGCTCCAGCCACCACTGCTCCAGCACACTCTCTGCCCCAGCACACTCTCTGCTCCAGAACACCCACTACTCAGCACACCCACTGCTCCAGCACACCCACTGCTCCAGCACACTCTCTGCTCCAGCACACTCTCTGCTCCAGCACACTCTCTGCTCCAGCACACTCACTGCTCCAGCACACTCTCTGCTCCAGCACACTCTCTGCTCCAGCACACTATCTGCTCAGCACACTCTCTGCTCCAGCACTCTATGCTCCAGCACGCACACTGCTCCACACACACTCTCTGCTCCACAACACCCACTGCTCCAGCACACCCACTGCTCCAGCACACCCACTGCTCCAGCACACTCTCTGCTCCAGCACACTCTCTGCTCCAGCACACTCTCTGCTCCAGCACACACCACTGCTCCAGCACCTCACTGCTCCAGCACACTCGATCTCTGCTCCAGCACACTCACTGCTCCAGCACACTCACTGCTCCAGCACACTCTCTGCTCCAGCACACTCTCTGCTCCAGCACACTCTCTGCTCCAGCACACCCACTGCTCCAGCACACTCTCTGCTCCAGCACACCCCTGCTGCTCAGCACATCCTGCTCCAGCACACTCTCTGCTCCAGCACACTCACTGCTCCAGCACACTCACTGCTTAGCACACTCTCTGCTCCAGCACACCCACTGCTCCTGCACACTCACTGCTCCAGCACACTCTCTGCTCCAGCACACCCACTGCTCCTGCACATTCTCTGCTCCAGCACACTCTCTGCTCCAGCACACCCACTGCTCCTGCACATTCTCTGCTCCAGCACACTCTCTGCTCCAGCACACTCTCTGCTCCAGCACACCCACTGCTCCTGCACATTCTCTGCTCCAGCACACTCTCTGCTCCAGCACACCCACTGCTCCAGCACACTCTCTGCTCCAGCACACTCTCTGCTCCAGCACACTTTCTCTGCTCCAGCACACTCTCTGCTCCAGCACACCCACTGCTCCACACACTCACTGCTCCAGCACACTCTCTGCTCCAGCACAACCACTGCTCCACACACTCTCTGCTCCAGCACACTCTCTGCTCCAGCACACTCACTGCTCCAGCACACCCACTGTTCCAGCACACCCACTGCTCCAGCACACTCTCTGCTCCAGCACACCCACTGCTCCAGCACACTCTCTGCTCCAGCACAACCACTGCTCGAGCACACACTCTGCTCCAGCACACTCTCTGCTCCAGCACACTCTCTGCTCCAGCACACTCTCTGGCAGGTGACGAGGAATAAGCGTCTTGTGTTCACTCTTCAGGTGTTCTGGTCCCTGCTCTTGTGTTCACTCTACAGGTGTTCTGGTCCCTGCTCTTGGGTT
The DNA here is from genome assembly GCA_020271785.1 of Procambarus virginalis. Lineage (NCBI taxonomy): Eukaryota > Metazoa > Arthropoda > Malacostraca > Decapoda > Cambaridae > Procambarus > Procambarus virginalis. Next base: position 71,533 of record WNGS01160353.1, read on the forward strand.
CACTCTACAGGTGTTCTGGTCCCTGTTCTTGAGTTCACTAAAGAGGTATCCTCGTCCTTACTCGTTTGTTCACTCTACAGTTGTTCTAGTCATTACTGGTGTGTTCACTCTACATGTGTTATGGTCTCTGTTCTTCTGTTCACTATACAGGTGTTCTGGTCCCTGCTCTTGTGTTCACTATACAGGTGCTCTATTCCCAGCTCTTGTGTTCACTGTACATGTGTTCTGGTCCCTGTTCTTATGTTCACTCTACAGGTGTTCTGGTCCATGTTCAAGTGTTCACTCTACAGGCGTTCTGGTCCCTGCTCTTTTGGATCACTCTACAGGTTCTCTGGTCCCTGTTCTTGAGCTCACTAAACAGGTGTTCTGGTCCCTGCTCTTGTGTTCACTCACAGGTGTTCTGGTCTCTGCACTTGTGTTGACTCTACAGGTGTTCTGGTCCCTGCTCTTATGTTCACTCTAAAGGTGTTCTGGACCCTACTCTTGTGTTCACTCTAAAGGTGTTCTGGTCAATATTCTTGTGTTCACTCTACAGGTGTTTTATTCATGCTCTTTGTTTCACTGTACATGTGTTCTGGAGCCTGCTCTTGTATGCACTGTACAGTTTTCTGTTTCTGCTCTTGTGTTCACTCTGCAGGTGTTCTGGTCCCTGCTCTTGTGTTCACTGTACATTTGTTATCTGGTCCATGCTCTTGTGTTCATTCTACAGGTGTTCTGGTCCCTGCTCTTTTGTTCACTGTATTTGTGTTCTGGTCCTGTCTTGTGTTCACTCTACAGGTGTTCTAATCCCTGCTCTTGTGTTCACTCTATACAGGTGTTCTGGTCCCTGCTCTGTGTTCACTGTACAGGTGTTCTTGTCCCAGCTCTGTGTTCACTCTACAGGGTTCTGGTCCCTGCTCTTGTGTTCACTCTACAGATGTTCTGGTCCCTGCTCTTGTGTTCACTGTACAGATGTTCTGGTCCCTGCTCTTGTGTTCACTGTACTGATGTTCTGGTCCCTGCTCTTGTGTTCACTCTATAGGTGTTCTTGTCCCTGCTCTTGTGTTCACTCTACAGGTGTTCTGGTCCCTACTTTTGTGTTCAATCTATAGGTGTTCTGGACCCTACTCTTGTGTTCACTCTACAGGTGTTCTGGTCCCTCCTCTTGTGTTCACTCTACAGATGTTCTGGGCTCTACTCTTCTGTTCACTATACAGATGATCTTTTCCCTGCTCTTGTATCACTATACAGGTGTTCTGGTCCCTCCTCTTGTGTTCACTCTACAGATGTTCTGGGCTCTACTCTTCTGTTCACTATACAGATGATCTTTTCCCTGCTCTTGTGTTCACTCTACAGGTGATCTGGTCCCTACTCATGTTTTCACTCTACAGGTGTTATGGTCCCTACTCTTTTGTTCACTCTACAGGTGTTCTGGTCCATGCTCTCGTGTTCTTTCTACAGGTGTTCTGGTCCCTGCTCTTGTGTTCACTCTACAGGTGTTCTGTTCCATGTTCATGTGTTCACTCTACAGGTATTCTGGTCCCTGTTCTTGCGTTCACTGTACAGATGTTCTGGTCCCTGCTCTTGTGTTCACTCTACAGGTATTCTGGTCCCTGCTCTTGTGTTCACTGTACAGGTGTTCTGGTCCCTGCTCTCGTGTTCACTCTTCATGTGTTCTGGTCCCTGCTCTTGTGTTCACTCCACAGGTGTTCTGGTTCCTGTTCTTGTGTTCAATCTACAGGTGTTCTGTTCCATGTTTATGTGTTCACTCTAGAGGTGTTCTGGTCCCTACTTTTGTGTTCGCTGTTCAGGTGTTCTGGTCCTTGCTCTTGTGTTCACTCTACAGGTGTTCTGGTCCCTCCTCTTGTGTTCACTCTACAGTTGTTCTGGTTTCTACTCTTCTGTTCACTATACAGATGATCTTTTCCCTGCTCTTGTATTCACTCTACAGGTGGTCTGGTCCCTACTCATGTATTCACTCTACAGGTGTTCTGTTCCCAACTCTTGTGTTCTCTCTACAGGTGTTATGGTTCCTACTCTTTTTGTTCACTCTACAGGTGTTCTGGGCCATGCTCTCGTGTTCTTTCTACAGGTGTTCTGGTTCCTTCTCTCGTGTTCACTCTGCAGGTGGTCTGGTCCATGCTCTTGTGTTCACTCTGCAGGTGGTCTGGTCCATGCTCTTGTGTTCACTCTACAGGTGTTCTGGTCCCTGCTCTTGTGTTCACTCCACAGGTGTTCTGGTTCCTGTTCTTGTGTTCAATCTACAAGAGTTTTGTTCCATGTTCATGTGTTCATTCTACATGTGTTCTCGTTCCTGCTCTTGTGTTCACTCTACAGGTGATCTGGACTCTGCTCTTGTGTTCACTCTACAGGTGTTCTGGTCCATGCCCTTGTGTTCACTCTACAGGTGTTCTGGTCCCTGCTCTTGCGTTCACTCCACAGGTGTTCTGGTTCCTGTTCCTTTGATCAATCTACAGGTGTTCTGTTCCAGGTTCATGTGTTCACTCTACAGGTATTCTGGTTCCTGTTCTTGCGTTCACTGTACATGTGTTCTGGTCCCTGCTCATGTGTTCACTCTACAGGTATTCTGGTCCCTGGTCTTGTGTTCAATGTACAGGTGTTCTGGTCCCTGCTCTCGTGTTCACTCTACATGCTTTCAGGTCCCTCCTCTTGTGTTCACTCTACAGGTGTTCTGGTCCCTGCTCTTGCGTTCACAATACAGCTGTTCTATTCCCACTCTTGAATTCATTCTATAGGTCTTCTGGTCCCTACTCATGTGTTCACTCTACAGGTGTTCTTTTCATATTTTCTTGTTTTCTCTCTACAGGTGTTCTGATCCCTGGTCTGGTGTTCAATCTACAAGTGTTCTGGTCCCTGCTCATGTGTTCACTGTACAGGTGTTCTGGTCCATGCTCTTGTGTTCACTGTACAGGTGTTCTGGTCGAAGCTATTGTGGTTCACTCTACAGGTGTTCTGGTCCCTGTTTTTGAGTTCACTAAACAGGTGTTCAGGTCCGTAATCGTGTGTTCACTCTACAGGTGTTCTTGTCCTTACTTGTGTGTTCACTCTACAGGTGTTCTGGTCCATGCTCTCGTGTTCTTTCTACAGGTGTTCTGGTCCCTGCTCTTGTGTTCACTCTACAGGTGTTCTGGTCCATGCTCTTATGTTCACTCTACAGGTGTTCTGGTCCCTGCTTTTGTGTTCACTGTTCAGGTGTTCTGGTCCTTGCTCTTGTGTTCACTCTACAGGTGTTCTGGTCCCTCCTCGTGTGTTCACTCTACAGTTGTTCTGGTTTCTACTCTTCTGTTCACTATACAGATGATCTTTTCCCTGCTCTTGTATTCACTCTACAGGTGGTCTGGTCCCTACTCATGTGTTCACTCTACAGGTGTTCTGTTCCCAACTCTTGTGTTCTGTCTACAGGTGTTATGGTCCCTACTCTTTTTGTTCACTCTACAGGTGTTCTGGACCATGCTCTCGTGTTCTTTCTACAGGTGTTCTGGTTCCTGCTCTCGTGTTCACTCTACAGGTGTTCTTGTCCTTACTTGTGTGTTCACTCTACAGGTGTTCTGGTCCATGCTCTCGTGTTCTTTCTACAGGTGTTCTGGTTCCTGTTCTCGTGTTCACTCTACAGGTGTTCTGGTCATTGCTCTTGTGTTCACTCTACAAGGGTACACTATTGGCCTCGAGGGACGACATCCCCGAGGGTACACTATTGGCCCCGAGGGACGACATCCCCGAGGGTACACTATTGGCCCCGAGGGACGACATCCCCAAGGGTACACTATTGGCCCCGAGGGACGACATCCCCGAGGGTACACTATTGGCCCCGAGGGACGACATCCCCGAGGGTACACTATTGGCCCCGAGGGACGACATCCCCGAGGGTACACTATTGGCCCCGAGGGACGACATCCCCGAGGGTACACTATTGCCCCGAGGGACGACATCCCCGAGGGTACACTATTGGCCCCGAGGGACGACATCCCCGAGGGTACACTATTGCCCCGAGGGACGACATCCCCGAGGGTACACTATTGGCCCCGAGGGACGACATCCCCGAGGGTACACTATTGGCCCCGAGGGACGACATCCCCGAGGGTACACTATTGGCCCCGAGGGACGACATCCCCAAGGGTACACTATTGGCCCGAGGGACGACATCCCCGAGGGTACACTATTGGCCCCCGAGGGACGACATCCCCAAGGGTACACTATTGGACCCGAGGGACGACATCCCCGAGGGTACACTATTGGCCCCGAGGGACGACATCCCCGAGGGTACACTATTGGCCCCGAGGGACGACATCCCCGAGGGTACACTATTGGCCCCGAGGGACGACATCCCCGAGGGTACACTATTGGCCCCGAGGGACGACATCCCCGAGGGTACACTATTGGCCCCCGAGGGACGACATCCCCGAGGGTACACTATTGGCCCCGAGGGACGACATCCCCAGGGTACACTATTGGCCCCGAGGGACGACATCCCCGAGGGTACACTATTGGCCCCGAGGGACGACATCCCCAAGGGTACACTATTGGCCCCCGAGGGTACACTATTGGACCCGAGGGACGACATCCCCGAGGGTACACTATTGGCCCCGAGGGACGACATCCCCGAGGGTGCACTATTGGCCCCGAGGGACGACATCCCCAAGGGTACACTATTGGCCCCGAGGGACGACATCCCCGAGGGTACATTATTGGCCCCGAGGGACGACATCCCCGAGGGTACACTATTGGCCCCGAGGGACGACATCCCCGAGGGTACACTATTGGCCCCGAGGGACGACATCCCCAAGGGTACACTATTGGCCCCGAGGGACGACATCCCCAAGGGTACACTATTGGCCCCGAGGGACGACATCCCCGAGGGTACACTATTGGCCCCGAAGGACAACATTCTTGAGGGTACAGAAGGTTACAGAGTTGAAGATGGTCATATATGTCAACAAACATATTATAATGTACCGAGCAAAAGCTTTGTGGCCAGTTAAGTGGGAGGTTTCTGGGGCGTGTTGAGGCAGGTCGGACATGATATAATTGAAGGAAATTCTTGCGTGTGGTCACTTTCTTTTGTCGTGTATTACATCAAATGGTTTGTTTTCTTCTTCATATTGTTGCAGGCAGTAACACCTAGTTCACTCTCAGAGTGATCCGAGGTCATAAATACCTGCGTTGTGATTGTTTCCTATGCATAATATTTTGATATAATTATATCACAAACTGCTGATTGTACTGCATTCATATTAATTGTAATTGGAGTAGTTTTGCTTAGTGACATCTACCACTTTCCAGTTATACCACTTGAATATATTGTCATATGAGTGACTCCAGAAAATTGAAAGATTAACAGTTTAAGCTATTACATATATGTTTACATTACAGGGAAAAATTATTGACCTGAACAACTATGTAGTGAACACAAGAGTAGGGACCAGAACACCTGTACAGTAAACACAAGAGGGACCAGAACACCTGTATAGTGAACACAAGAGCATGGACCAGAACACCTGTACAGTAAACACAAGAGGAGGGACCAGAACACCTGTAAAGTGAACACAAGAGCAGGGACCGGAACACCTGTACAGTAAACACAAGAGGAGGGACCAGAACACCTGTATAGTGAACACAAGAGCATGGACCAGAACACCTGTAGAGTGAACACATAAGCAGGAACCAGAACACCTATAGTGTGAACACAAAAGCAGGAACCAGAACACCTGTAGAGTGAACACAAGAGCAGGGACCCGAAAACATGTACAGTGAACACAAGAGCTGGAACCAGAACACCTGGAGAGTGAACACTAGAGCAGGGAATAAAACATCTGTACATTAAACACAAGAGCAGGGACCAGAACACCTGTACAGTGAAGACAAGAGCAGGGACCAGAACACCTGTAGAGTGAACACACGAGCAGGGACCCGAAAATATGTACAGTGAACACAAGAGCTGGAACCAGAACACCTGGGGAGTGAACACTAGAGCAGGGAATAAAACATCTGTACATTAAACACAAGAGCAGGGACCAGAACACCTGTACAGTGAAGACAAGAGCAGGGACCAGAACACCTGTAGAGTGAACACAAGAGCAGGGACCAGAACACCTGTAGAGCGAATATAATAGCATGGACCAAAACACCTGTAGAGTGAACACAAGAGCAGGGACCAGAACACCTGTAGAGCGAACATAATAGCATGTACCAGAACACCTGTAGAGTGAACACAAGAGCAAGGACCAGAAAACCTGTAAAGCGAACACAGGATCAGGGACCAGAACACGTGTATAGAGAATACAAGAGCAGGGACCAGAACATCTGTACATTGAACACAAGAGCAGGGACCAGAACATCTGTAGAGTGAACACAAGAGCATGAATCAAAACACCTGTAGACTGAGCACAAGAGCAGGGACTAGAACACATGTACAGTGAACACAAGAGCAGGGACCAGAACATCTGTAGAGTGAACACAAGAGCAGGGACCAGAACACCAGTAGATTGAACACAAGAGCAGGGACCAGAACATCTGTAGAGTTAACACAAGAGGAGGGACCAAAACACCTGTAGAGTGAACACAAAAGCAGTGACCAGAACACCTGTACAGTGAACACAAGAGCAGGGACCAGAACATCTGTAGAGTGAACACAAGAGCAGGGACCAGAACACCTGTAGAGTGAACGCAATAGCAGGAACCAGAATACATGTACAGTGAACACAAGAGCAAGGACTAGAACACCTGTAGAGTGAACACAAGAGAATAGACCAGAACACTGTAGAGGGAACACAAGAGCAGGGACCAGAACACCTGTATAGTGAACACAAGAGCAGGGACCAGAACACCTGAATAGTGAACACAGGAGCACGGACCAGAACACCTGTAGAGTGAACACAAGAGCAGGGACCAGAACACCTGTATAATGAACACAGGAGCAAGGACCACAACACCTGAAGAGTGAAAACAAGAGCAGGGTCCAGAACACCTGAATAGTGAACACAAGAACAGGGACCAGAACTCCTGTAGAGGGAACACAAGAGCAGGGACCAGAACACCCGTCGAGTGAACACTAGAGTTGGGTTCAGAACACCAATAGAGTGAACACAAGAGCAGGGACCAGAACACTTGTACAGTGAACACAAAAGCAGGGCCCAAAACACCTGTAGAGTGAACACAGCAGCGAGGAAAAGAACACCTGTAAAATGAGTGCAAGAGCAGGGACCAGAACTCCTGTAGAGTGAACACAAGAGAAGGGACTAGAACACTTGTAGAGTGAACACAAGAGCAGGGACTAGAACACTTGTAGAGTGAACACAAGAGCAGGGACCAGAACACGTGTAGAGTGAGCACAGGAGCAGGGACCAGAACGCATGTACAGTGAACACAAGAGCAGGGACCAGAACACCTGCAGAATGAACACAAGAGCAGGGACCAGAACACCAGTAGAGTGAACCTAAGAGCAGGGACCAGAACACCTGCAGAGTGAACAAAATACCAGGAACCAGAACACATATACAGTGAACACAAGAGCATGGACCAGAACACCTGTAGAGTGAACACATGAGCAGGGACCAGAACACCTGTATAGTGAACACAAGAGCAGGGACCAGAACGCATGTACAGTGAACACAAGAGCAGGGACCAGAACACCTGTAGAGTGAGCACAGGAGCAGGGACCAGAACGATGTACAGTGAACACAAGAGCAAGAACCAGAACACCTTTAGAGTGAGCACTAGAACTGGGACAAGAACACCTGTACAGTGAACACAAGAGCAGGGACCAGAACGCCTGTATAGAGGAAAAAAAGAGCAGGGATTAGAACACCTGTAGAATGAACACAAGAGCAGGGTCCAGAACACAAGTACAGTGAACACACAAGAGCAGGGAATAAAACACCTGTCGAGTGAACACAAGAATATTGACTAGAACACATTTTGAGTGAACACAAGAGCAGGGTCCAGAACACCTTTAGAGTGAACATAAGAACAGGGACCAGAACACCTGTAGAGTCAACACAAGAGCAGAGACCAGAACACCTGTAGAGTTAACACATGAACATGGACCAGAACACCTGTAGAGTGAACACAAGAACAGGGACCAGAACACATGTACAGTGAACACAAGAGCAGGGAATAGAGCACCTGTATAGTGAACCCAAGAGCAGGGACCAGAACATCTGTATAGTGAACAGAAGAACAGAGACCAGAACACCTGTAGAGTGAACACACAAGTAAGGACAAGAACACCTGTAGAGTGAATACACGATTAAGGACAAGAACACTTGTTTAGTGAACTTAAGAACAGGTACCACAACACCTGTAGAGTGAACCACAAGAGCTTCGACCAGAACACCTGTACAGTGAACACAAGAGCATGGACCAGAACACCTGTAGAGTGAACACATGAGCAGGGACCAGAACACCTGTAGGGTGAACACCAGACCAGGGACCAGAACACCTGTAGAGAGAAAACAAGTAAATATGAACAGAACACCTGTAGAGTGAACACATGAGTAGGGACCAGAAGACCTATAGAGTGAATTTAAGAGCAGGGAATAGAACAGCTGTATTGTGAACACAAGAGCAGGGACCAGAACACTTGTACAGTGAACACAAGAGCAGGGACCAGAATACCTGTAGAGTGAACACAAGAGCAGGGACCAGAACACATGTACAGTGAACGGAAGAACAGGGACCAGAATACTTGTAGAGTGAACACATGAACATGGAACAGAACACCTGTAGATTGATCACAAGAACAGGAACCAGAACACCTGTGGAGTGAACACAAGAGCAGGGACCAGAACACCTGTAGAGTGAACACAAGAGCATGGACCAGACCACCTGCAGAGTGAACACAAGAGCAGAGTCCAGAACACCTTGTAGAGTGAACACAAGAGCAATGACCAGAACACCTGTAGAGTGAACACGAGAGCAGGAACCAGAACACCTGTAGAAAGAACACGGGAGCATGGTCCAGAACACCTGTAGAAAGAACACGAGAGCATGGTCCAGAACACCTGTAGAGTGAAGAAAAAGAGTTGGGACCATAACACCTGTAGAGAGAACACAAGAGTTGGGAACAGAACACCTGTAGAGTGAACACATGAGTAGGGACCAGACCACCTGTAGAGTGAATACAAGAGCAGGGAAAAGATCATCTGTATAGTGAACGGAAGAGTAGAAACCAGAACAACTGTAGAGTGAACACACGAGGAGGGACCAGAACACCTGTAGAGTGAACACAAGAGCAAGGACCAGAACACCTGAACAGTGAACACAAAAGCAGGGACCAGAACACCTGTATAGTGAACATAAGAGCATGGACCAGAACACCTGTAGAGTGAACACAAGAGCAGAGTCCAGACCACCTGTAGACTGAAAAGAAGAGCAGGGACCAGAACACCTGTAGAGTGAACACGAGAGCAGGGACCAGAACACCTGTAGAAAGAACACGAGAGCATGGACCAGAACACCTGTAGAGTGAACACACAAGTAAGGACAAGAACACCTGTAGAGTGAATACACGATTAAGGACAAGAACACTTGTTTAGTGAACTTAAGAACAGGTACCAGAACACCTGTAGAGTGAACCACAAGAGCTTCGACCAGAACACCTGTACAGTGAACACAAGAGCATGGACCAGAACACCTGTAGAGTGAACACATGAGCAGGGACCAGAACACCTGTAGGGTGAACACCAGACCAGGGACCAGAACACCTGTAGAGAGAAAACAAGTAAATATGAACAGAACACCTGTAGAGTGAACACATGAGTAGGGACCAGAAGACCTATAGAATGAATTCAAGAGTGGGAATAGAACAGCTGTATTGTGAACGCAAGAGCAGGGACCAGAACACCTGTAGAGTGAACACAAGAGGAGGGACCTGAAAGCCTGTAGAGTGAACACGAGAGCAGGGACCAGAACACCTGTACATTGAACACAAGAGCAGGGACCAGAATACCTGTAGAGTGAACTCAAGAGCAGGGACCAGAACACATGTACAGTGAACGCAAGAACAGGAACCAGAATAGAACCTGTAGAAAGAACACGAGAGCATGGCCCAGAACACCTGTAGAGTGAACAAAAAGAGTAGGAACAATAACACCTGTAGAGAGAACACAAGAGTTGGGAACAGAACACCTGTAGAGTGAACACAAGAGCAGGGACCAGAACATCTGTACAGTGAACGCAAGAACAGGGACCAGAATACCTGTAGAGTGAACACATGAACATGGAACAGAACACCTGTAGAGTGAACACAAGAGCAGGGACCAGAACACCTGTAGAAAGAACACGAGAGCATGGACCAGAACACCTGTAGAGTGAACAAAAAGAGTAGGAACAATATCACCTGTAGAGTGAACACATGAGTAGGGACCAGACCACCTGTATAGTGAATACAAGAGCAGGGAAAAGATCATCTGTATAGTGAACAGAAGAGTAGAGCCCAGAACATCTGTAGAGTGAACACAAGAGGAGGGACCAGAACACCTGTAGAGTGAACACAAGAGGAAGAACCAGAACACCTGAACAGTGAACACAAGAGCAGGGACCTGAACACCCATAGAGTGAACACACGAGTAGGGTCCAGAACACCTATAGATTGAACACAAAAGTAGGGACCAGAACACCTGTAGAGTGAACACAAAAGCAGGGACAAGAACACCTATAGAGTGAACACAAGAGCAGGGACCAGAACATCAGTACAGTGAACACAAGAGCAGGGACCAGAACATCTGTACAGTGAACACAAGAGCAGGGACCAGAACACCTGTAGATTGAACACATGAGCAGGGACCAGAAAATCTGTACAGTGAACACAAAAGC
>WNGS01160354.1:0-10384 GCA_020271785.1 Procambarus virginalis
CATTAATCAGTGTGCTGCAGCACACTGATTATGCACCCCACTGACCATGTAGCACACTGATCAATGTAACTCACTGATCAATGCACCACACTGACCACGTAGCACACTGACCAATGCAGCACACTGACCAATGCAGTACACTGACCAATGCAGCACACTGACCAATGCAGCACACTGACCAATGTAGCACACTGACCAATGCAGCACACTGACCAATACAGCACACTGACCAATGCAGCACACTGACCAATGTAGCACACTGACCAATGCACTACACTGACCAATGCAGCACACTGACCAATGCACTACACTGACCAATGCAGCACACTGACCAATACAGCACACTGACCAATGCAGCACACTGACCAATGCAGCACACTGACCAATGCAGCACACTGACCAATACAGCACACTGACCAATGCAGCACACTGACCAATACAGCACACTGACCAATGCAGCACACTGACCAATGTAGCACACTGACCAATGCACTACACTGACCAATGCAGCACACTGACCAATGCACTACACTGACCAATGCAGCACACTGACCAATACAGCACACTGACCAATGCAGCACACTGACCAATGCAGCACACTGACCAATGCAGCACACTGACCAATGCAGTACACTGACCAATCCAGCACACTGACCAATGCAGCACACTGACCAATGCAGCACACTGACCAATGCAGTACACTGACCAATCCAGCACACTGACCAATGCAGCACACTGACCAATGTAGCTCACTTACCAATGCAGCACACTGACCAATGTAGCACACTGACCAATGTAGCACACTGACCAATGTAGCACACTGACCAATGTAGCACACTGACCAATGTAGCACACTGACCAATGCAGCACACTGACCAATGCAGCACACTGACCAATGTAGCACACTGACCAATGTAGCACACTGACCAATGCAGCACACTGACCAATGCAGCACACTGACCAATGTAGCACACTGACCAATGCAGCACACTGACCAATGTAGCACACTGACCAATGTAGCACACTGACCAATGCAGCACACTGACCAATGTAGCACACTGACCAATGTAGCTCACTTACCAATGTAGCACACTGACCAATGTAGCACACTGACCAATGCAGCACACTGACCAATGTAGCACACTGACCAATGTAGCACACTGACCAATGTAGCACACTGACCAATGTAGCACACTGACCAATGTAGCACACTGACCAATGCAGCACACTGACCAATGCAGCACACTGACCAATGCAGCACACTGACCAATGTAGCACACTGACCAATGCAGCACACTGACCAATGCAGCACACTGACCAATGTAGCACACTGACCAATGCAGCACACTGACCAATGCAGCACACTGACCAATGCAGCACACTGACCAATGTAGCACACTGACCAATGTAGCACACTGACCAATGTAGCACACTGACAAATGTAGCTCACTGACCAATGTAGCACACTGACCAATGTAGCACACTGACCAATGTAGCACACTGACCAATGCAGCACACTGACCAATGCAGCACACTGACCAATGCAGCACACTGACCAATGTAGCACACTGACCAATGTAGCACACTGACCAATGTAGCACACTGACAATGTAGCTCACTGACCAATGTAGCACACTGACCAATGCAGCACACTGACCAATGTAGCACACTGACCAATGTAGCACACTGACCAATGTAGCACACTGACCAATGCAGCACACTGACCAATGTAGCACACTGACCAATGTAGCACACTGACCAATGCAGCACACTGACCAATGTAGCACACTGACCAATGTAGCACACTGACCAATGTAGCTCACTTACCAATGTAGCACACTGACCAATGCAGCACACTGACCAATGTAGCACACTGACCAATGTAGCTCACTTACCAATGTAGCACACTGACCAATGCAGCACACTGACCAATGTAGCACACTGACCAATGTAGCACACTGACCAATGTAGCACACTGACCAATGTAGCACACTGACCAATGTAGCTCACTTACCATGTAGCACACTGACCAATGCAGCACACTGACCAATGCAGTACACTGATCAATGCAGTACACTGACCAATGTAGCACACTGACCCAATGCAGTACACTGATCAATGCAGTACACTGACCAATGTAGCACACTGACCAATGTAGCTCACTTACCAATGCAGCACACTGACCAATGCAGTACCTGATCAATACAGTACACTGATCAATGCAGTACACTGACCAATGCAGCACACTGACCAATGCAGCACACTGACCAATGCAGTACACTGACCAATACAGTACACTGATCAATGCAGTACACTGACCAATGCAGCACACTGACCAATGCAGTACACTGATCAATGCAGCACACTGACCAATGCAGCACACTGACCAATGCAGTACACTGATCAATACAGTACACTGATCAATGCAGCACACTGACCAATGAGCACACTGACCAATGCAGCACACTGACCAATGTAGCACACTGACCATGCAGTACACTGACTCAATACAGTACACTGATCAATTGCAGTACACTGACCAATACAACACACTGACCAATGTAGCTCACTGATCAATGCAGCACACTGACCAATGACGTACACTGACCAATGCAGCACACTGACCAATGCAGCACACTGACCAATGCAGCACACTGACCAATGACTTACACTGACCAATGATATATTGGACTTGTATCCAAGATTGACCATGTAATAGATTAATTATACAATGTATATGATGTAACTATATAACTTGAGCTTGTAAAAGCACCTTAATCACCTTCAGTGATTAAGTGCTTAATTGCACACTAGTTTCTTTATCAGCTATCTCACCTGTCAGAGTGAATGAGATAATGTCTGTAAATGCATGTGTGTATATATGTATATGTGTGCGTGTATGTATATGTATGGGTATAAAGTATATATGGAAGCTGATCAGAATTACATTTAACCTTTGTAAATGTACATTAATGACACTGTGTAGAAGACACATCGAACACTTTATGTAAGGCATACGTAAATCTGTGTATCTATGTATTTACGTATGTAGGTTAGCTTGCATTTTAAAAGCACCGACTCACCTTCAGTGGTTGATTGTTCAATAAACCCTTGAAATATATGCTTAACACATCTCTAACCCTGTCCATGGAGGACAGAAGAAAATGTATATATGCTGGTTAGCATTGTAAATGTGTGGCCACGTCTGTGGTAGAAAAAAACTGACCAATGCAGTGCACTGACCAATGCAGTGCACTGACCAATGTAGAACACTGACCAATGCAGTACACTGACCAATGCAGCACACTGACGAATGTAGCACACTGACCAATGCAGCACATTGACGAATGTAGCACACTGACCAATGCAGCACATTGACGAATGTAGCACACTGACCAATGCATCACACTGACGAATGTAGCACACTGACCAATGCAGTACACTGACCAATGCAGTACACTGACCAATGCAGCACACTGACCAATGCAGCACACTGACCAATGCAGCACACTGACCAATGCAGTACACTGACCAATGCAGTCCACTGACCAATGCAGCACACTGACCATGCAGCACATTGACGAATGTAGCACACTGACCAATGCATCACACTGACGAATGTAGCACACTGACCAATGCAGTACACTGACCAATGCAGTACACTGACCAATGCAGCACACTGACCAATGCAGTACACTGACCAATGCAGTACACTGACCAATGCAGCACACTGACCAATGCAGTACACTGACCAATCCAGCACACTGACCAATGCAGCACACTGAATAATGTAGCACACTGACCAATGCAGCACATTGACCAATGCAGCACACTGACGAATGTAGCACACTGACCAATGCAGTACACTGACCAATGCAGCACACTGACCAATGTAGTACACTGACCAATGCAGCACACTGACCAATGCAGCACACTGACGAATGTAGCACACTGACCAATGCAGCACACTGACGAATGTAGCACACTGACCAATGCATCACACTGACGAATGTAGCACATGACCAATGCAGTACACTGACCAATGCAGTACACTGACCAATGCAGCACACTGACGAATGTAGCACACTGACCAATGCAGCACACTGACGAATGTAGCACACTGACCAATGCATCACACTGACGAATGTAGCACATTGACCAATGCAGTACACTGACCAATGCAGTACACTGACCAATGCAGCACACTGACCAATGCAGTACACTGACCAATGCAGTACACTGACCAATGCAGCACACTGACGAATGTAGCACACTGACCAATGCAGCACACTGACCAATGCAGCACACTGACCAATGCAGCACACTGACGAACGTAGCACACTGACCAATGCAGTACACTGACCAATGCAGTACACTGACCAATGCAGTACACTGACCAATGCAGTACACTGACCAATGTAGCACACTGACCAATGCAGCACACTGACCAATGAAGCACACTGACCAATGCAGCACACTGACCAACGCAGCACACTGTCCAATGCAGCACACTGACCAATGCAGCACACTGACCAATGCAGCACACTGACCAATGCAGCACACTGACCAATGCAGCACACTTACGAATGTAGCACACTGACCAGTGCAGTACACTGACCAATGCAGCACACTGACCAATGCAGCACACTGACCAATGCAGTACACTGACCAATGCAGCACACTGACCAATGCAGTACACTGACCAATGCAGCACACTGACCAATGCAGTACACTGACCAATGCAGCATACTGACCAATGCAGTACACTGACCAATGCAGCATACTGACCAATGCAGTACACTGGCCAATGCAGCACACTGACAAATGTAGCACACTGACGAATGTAGCACACTGACCAATGTAGCACACTGACCAATGTAGTACACTGACCAATGCAGCACACTGACCAATGCAGCATACTGACCAATGTAGCACACTGACCAATGCAGCACACTGACCAATGCAGTACACTGACCAATGTAGCACACTGATCAATGTAGTACACTGACCAATGCAGTACACTGACCAATGCAGCATACTGACCAATGTAGTACACTGACCAATGCAGCACACTGACGAATGTAGCACACTGACCAATGCAGTACACTGACCAATGCAGCACACTGACCAATGTAGTACACTGACCAATGTAGCACACTGACGAATGTAGCACACTGACCAATGCAGTACACTGACCAATGCAGCACACTGACGAATGTAGCACACTGACCAATGTAGCACACTGACCAATGCAGCACACTGACCAATGCAGCACACTGACAAATGCAGCACACTGACCAATGCAGCAAACTGACCAATGCTGCTCACTGACCAATGTAGCACACTGACCAATGCAGCACACTGACCAATGCAGCACACTGACGAATGTAGCACACTGACCAATACAGTACACTGACCAATGCAGCACACTGATGAATGTAGCACACTGACAAATGCAGTACACTGGCCAATGCAGCACACTGACCAATGTAGCACACTGACAAATGCAGCACACTGACCAATGTAGCACACTGACCAATGTAGCACACTGACCAATGTAGCACACTGACCAATGCTGCTCACTGACCAATGTTGCACACTGACAAATGCAGCACACTGACCAATGCAGTACACTGACCAATGCAGCACACCGACCAATGCAGTACACTGACCAATGCAACACACTGACCAATGTAGCACACTGACCAATGTAGCACACTGACCATTGTAGCACACTGACCAATGCTGCTCACTGACCAATGTTGCACACTGACAAATGCAGCATACTGACCAATGCAGCACACTGACCAATGTAGCACACTGACCAATGTAGCACACTGTCCAATGTAGCACACTGTCCAATGTAGCACACTGACCAATGCTGCTCACTGACCAATGTAGCACACTGACCAATGCTGCTCACTGACCAATGCTGCTCACTGACCAATGCTGCTCACTGACCAATGTAGCACACTGACCAATGTAGCACACTGACCAATGTAGCTCACTGACCAATGCAGCACACTGACCAATGTAGCACACTGACCAATGTAGCACACTGACCAATGTAGCACACTGACCAATGTAGCACACTGACCAATGCAGCACACTGACCAATGCAGTACACTGGCCCTTGTAGCACACTGACCAATGTAGCACACTGACCAATGTAGCACACTGACCAATGTAGCACACTGACCAATGTAGCACACTGACCAATGCAGCACACTGACCAATGTAGCACACTGACCAATGTAGCACACTGACCAATGCTGCTCACTGACCAATGTAGCACACTGACCAATGTAGCACACTGACCAATGCTGCTCACTGACCAATGTAGCACACTGACAAATGCAGCACACTTACCAATGCTGCTCACTGACCAATGCTGCTCACTGACCAATGCTGCACACTGACCAATGCTGCACACTGACCAATGTAGCACACTGACCAATGTAGCACACTGACCAATGTAGCACACTGACCAATGTAGCACACTGACCAATGCAGTACACTGACCAATGCTGCTCACTGACCAATGCTGCTCACTGACCAATGATGCACACTGACCAATGTAGCACATGACCAATGTAGCACACTGACCAATGTAGCACACTGACCAATGTAGCACACTGACCAAGTAGCACACTGACCAATGCTGCTCACTGAGCAATGCTGCACACTGACCAATGTAGCACACTGACCAATGTAGCACACTGACCAATGCAGTACACTGACCAATGCTGCTCACTGACCAATGCTGTTTACTGACCAATGCAGCACACTGACCAGTGCAGCACACTGACCAATGCAGCACACTGACCAATGCAGTACACTGACCAATGCAGCACACTGACGAATGTAGCACACTTAACAATGCAGTACACTGACCAATGCAGCACACTGACCAATGTAGCACACTGACAAATGCAGCACACTGACCAATGTAGCACACTGACCAAGCAGTACACTGACCAATGCAGCACACTGACCAATGCAGTACACTGACCAATACAGCACACTGACCAATGCAGTACACTGACCAATACAGCACACTGACCAATGTAGCACACTGACCAATGTAGCACACTGACCAATGCAGTACACTGACCAATGCAGTACTCTGACCAATACAGCACACTGACCAATGCAGTACACTGACCAATGTAGTACACTGACCATTGTAGCACACTGACCAATGCAGCACACTGACCAATGTAGCACACTGACCAATGCAGCACACTGACCAATGCAGCACACTGACCATTGTAGCACACTGACCAATGCAGCACACTGACCAATGCAGTACACTGACCAATGCAGTACACTGACCAATGCAGTACACTGACCATTGTAGCACACTGACCAATGTAGCACACTGACCAATGTAGCACACTGACCAATGTAGCACACTGACCAATGTAGCACACTGACCAATGTAGCACACTGACCAATGTAGCACACTGACCAATGTAGCACACTGACCAATGTAGCACACTGACCAATGCAGCACACTGACCAATGCAGCACACTGACCAATGTAGCACACTGACCAATGTAGCACACTGACCAATGTAGCACACTGACCAATGTAGCACACTGACCAATGCAGCACACTGACCAATGTAGCACACTGACCAATGTAGCACACTGACCAATGCAGTACACTGACCAATGTAGCACACTGACCAATGTAGCACACTGACCAATGTAGCACACTGACCAATGTAGCACACTGACCAATGTAGCACACTGACCAATGTAGCACACTGACCAATGCAGCACACTGACCAATGTAGCACACTGATCAATGCAGCACACTGACCAATGCAGTACACTGACCAATGCAGTACACTGACCAATGTAGCACACTGACCATGTAGCACACTGACCAATGTAGCACACTGACCAATGTAGCACACTGACCAATGTAGCACACTGACCAATGTAGCACACTGACCAATGTAGCACACTGACCAATGTAGCACACTGACCAATGCAGCACACTGACCAATGCAGTACACTGACCAATGCAGCACACTGACCAATGCAGCACACTGACCAATGCAGTACACTGACCAATGCAGCACACTGACCAATGTAGCACACTGACCAATGCAGCACACTGACCAATGCAGTACACTGACCAATGTAGCACACTGACCAATGTAGCACACTGACCAATGCAGCACACTGACCAATGCAGCACACTGACCAATGTAGCACACTGACCAATGCAGTACACTGACCAATGCAGTACTCTGACCAATACAGCACACTGACCAATGCAGTACACTGACCAATGCAGCACACTGACCAATGTAGCACACTGACCAATGCAGTACACTGACCAATGCAGTACTCTGACCAATACAGCACACTGACCAATGCAGTACACTGACCAATGCAGTACACTGACCAATGCAGTACACTGACCAATGCAGCACACTGACCAATGCAGTACACTGGCCCTTGTAGCACACTGACCAATGCAGCACGCTGACCAATGTAGCACACTGACCAATGCAGCACGCTGACCAATGTAGCACACTGACCAATGTAGCACACTGACCAATGCAGCACACTGACCAATGCAGTAGACTGGCCTTTGTATCACACTGACCAATGCAGCACACTGACCAATGTAGCACACTGACCAATGCAGTACACTGACCATTGTAGCACACTGATAGACGCGCAAGTTTAAAACACCACCTCCCTAACCCCCCCCCCCACCCTCCACGCTGGAGGGCCACCTAAAAATAGGCGAGAAGTGAGATTCAGCACATTTTCCCCACTCAGGCTAAAGCATTTACGTTCGCGGAGTTAACACCCTTTAATTCACGGTAACCAGAGAAGCAGCAGCAGCACCACCACCACCACCGCCACCACCACCACCACCACCACCACTACCACCGCCACCACCACCGCCACCACCACCACCGCCACCACCACCACCACCGCCACCACCACTATTGTGTGTGTGTGGTAAATGTGTCCTCGCCTGACCAGCGTGTTTATTCCGTACTTTATTTTACGGCTAACACATTGGTAACCTTAAACTCTTCCGCCCAGACGCACTTTACAGGAGCAGCAGCAGCAGCTGCAGCAACGGTCTACAGCATGTGGTAATAACGAGGACCTGTTTAAACTCTGCCCCTAACAAGCACTTAACAGCAGCAGCAACGGTCTCCCCCCCCCCCCATTAGTGGTAATAACGGACATATTTTTTTAACATGTCTCCCACAAGCGCTTAACAACAGAGTCAACGGGTCTCTGAGCACATTCCATTGTTATATGAACTTCCTACGTTGAAGCAAGATAATATATTTAACTTACTAAGCTAATGTTTAGATGTATTCCCAGCAAACAACCATTCTGTTGCAGACGTCTCCCTGTTGCAAACACCAACAGGCTTATTCTGATCAGAGCATTTCTTACTGCTAATAACCATAGGCCTACTGTTCAGGGAGCTTCATCCCAAACAATAAAAGCCTAGGTCTACCGTTATGGGAGTCCACTTCATTGCAAACAATGACTACCAATGCGTAACGTGTATTGTTCGGACGATAGTTGAAACAAACAACGATTGGCTGACCGTTGCAAACATCATCTCACAACAAACAACCATAGGCCTCTTGTGGCGAACGTCACCTAGCTGTAAATACCCAGAGGCCTAGCGTTAACAGTTAACATCTATTCACAGCGAGAGGATTTATTTTCCAGTTTTCTGTCAGTCTCTGGAGTTAATATGATTGATGGAGATGGAATACGACGCTCGTGGACTGGTTCTCACGGTTACATATGTGACTCTTGTAGACTTGCATTCGTTGGTTACACATGACTAGCATGCTTGCACTCAATGTTCACACATGTGACTTTGCATGCCTGAACTGGTTGGTCACCCACCTGCGACTCTTTCAGTGTTGAATTTGTTTGCCACACATGTGACTACATCAGGCCTCCTCCCACAGGATAGTCACATAACGACTTTCAGACGTTTGTACTGGCTGGTTACACACATGACTCTTAAGCACTCGCTGATCACATCTGTGACTAGCAGAGTGTTTTAAACCTTATATTTCATATTTAGCTAGTAAATCTGTTAGGTAATCCCAGTGAAAAGAGTATGAATGGATGAATACAATGAACACAACCAGCTATAGCTGTGCAATGCAAAGCAAGCAGTGCATCAAAGAACAGGTGTCGTTGTGAGATCACACCTCCACACCAAGTGGGGAGAGAGAACAAGGAAATGGGGTTGATATCAGACCCAAGTGAGGAGCTGACAGTGGCATACATGTCACCCAGGAGGGGGGGGGGGGATGGGGTGTGTGGGCTAGGTCCAATGCCTGAGGCAATCCCCGGTTGCCATATCCCT
>WNGS01160354.1:28173-64918 GCA_020271785.1 Procambarus virginalis
TATATATATATATATATATATATATATATATATATGTATATGTATATATATGTATATATATATATATATATATATATATATAATATATATATGTATATATATATATATATATATATATATATATATATATACATATACATATACATATATATATATATATAATATGTATATGTATATGTATATATAATATATATATATATATATATATATATATATATATATATACATACATATATATATATATATATATATATATACATATATATATATATATATATATATATATATATATATATATATATATATATATATATATATATATGGTGTATACTGGCAGCAGTTTCTTTTAACATGTCTCATTAAATATGACCGCATATTCTGTATTACTATCTTCTGATTTAGGGCTTCTTATATATATATATATATATATATATATATATATTTTAGTATACTTTGGTAGCAGTCTTTCCTGTAAACATATGATGTTAAATATGACCGAAAAAGTGAGATTAATAATTCTAACACGAATTTTCTCAATATTACTTATGGTTCTTTTTACTGTCGATGGTAAATGAAAAAATCAATTCCCCAAAATTCATTTTTATTTCTAGTCTGACGAGACGCTTGAACGCGTTTCGTAATAACTTATTACATTTTCAAAGACTGTAATTTACACACACACAACTGTTACCTGAAAACACTAAACAGAGTTTTACTAATACTAACACTAAACAGCTTATCCGTCTTACTTATACTCGCATTTGAGTGAGGTGATATGGTGCAACAGTTTTGGATGAAGTGAACAAACTTGTGACAAATACAAGACAGAACACTAAACAATAGGTATTAGTTGGATATGAGAACATAAGAATGGAAGTAACTGCAGAGGGCCTATTGGCCCATACTTCCTCTTGATGCTACTATATTGGTTCGGAGTCTTGAAGTGGATAGAATATAGTTGTGCATTAATTGGCTGTTGATTGCTGGTGTTGACATTTTGATGTGTAGTGCCTCGCCGATGTCGAGCCGCCTGCTATCGCTGTACCTATCGATGATTTATGTGTTGTTGTTTGTTAAGACTTCTCTGGTGATGGTCTCGTTGTGAGAGGAGATTATGTGTTCCTTTATGGAGTCCTGTTACTTATGCATTGTTAATCGCCTGGAAAGAGACGTTGTTGTCTTGCCTATATACTGAGTTCTTTGGGGCTTACAGTCCCCAAGTGGGCATTTGAAGGCATAGACGACGTTGGTCTCTTTCAAGGCATTCTGCTTTGTGCCTGGAGAGTTTTTCATGAGTAGATTGGCCGTTTTTTTGGTTTTATAGTAAATCGTCAATTGTATTTTCTGATTTTTGTCTGTAGGGATAACGTTCCTATTAACAATATCTTTCAGGACTCTTTTCTCCGTTTCTTGAGCTGTCGAGAAGAAGTTCCTGTAAACTACTTTAATAGGGGGTACATGTGTTGTGTTACTTGACTCTTCAGAGGTTGCATGGCGTTTTACCTTTCTTCTTATGATGTCTTCAACAAAACCATTAGAGAAGCCGTTGTTGACTAGGACCTGCCTTACCCTACAGAGTTCCTCATCGACTTGCTTCCATCCTGAACTGTGGCTGAGAGCACGGTCTTTTTATCTATCTTGAGGTTATCTTGAGATGATTTCAGGGCTTTTAGTGTCCCCGCGGCCCGGTCCTTGACCAGGCCTCCACATCCAGGAAGCAGCCCGTGACAGCTGACTAACATCCAGTTACCTATTTTACTGCTAGGTAACAGGAACATAGGATGAAAGAAACTCTGCCCATTGTTTCTGGCCGGCGCCCGGAATCGAACCCGGGAACACAGGATCACAAGTCCAGCGTGCTGTCCACTTGGCCGACTGGCTCCCATCGGTCGACGTAAGCAATGACAACACTCCTCTTGTGTTGTCTGGGCAGTAACTATTGGCATTTAGGCACATTCCTATGTTTGTTTCCTTAGTGTAGACTGCAGTGTGGAAACCTCCGCTCCTTTCCATGACTGTTACATCTATAAAGGGCAGTTTCCCATCCTTCTCCATCTCGTAAGTGAAACTTAACACAGAATTCCGCTCGAATGCCTCCTTTAGTTCCCGCAGATGTCTGACATCAGGTTCCTGTGTAAAAATGTCGTCAACATACCTGCAGTATATGTCAGGTTTCAGGTCAATGCCAACTAAGATCTTCTGCTCGATGGTACCCATGTTCAAGTTCGCAAACAGGACCCCTAGGGGAGAACCCATGGCGACCCCATCAACTTGCTTATACATGTGCTCATCTGGGCTCAAGAAGGGTGCCTCTTTAGTACAAGCTTGGAGTAGTTTTCTTAGAATGTTTTCTGGTATGTCAAGAGGAGTACAGGCTGGATCATGATACACTGTCCGCTATCATCCCGACTGTTTCATTTATAGGTATGTTGGAAAACAGTGATTCTACGTCCAACGAGGCTCTTATCCATGTGGCCTGTGTTCCCCGCAGTAAGTCAACAAATTCCTTTGGAGACTTCAGGCTGAAAGCACAAGTTACATAAGGTGTCAGTAAACGGCTTGCTGACTCCTTATGTACCGTGTGCTTCAGTGTTTGTGTGATCATTGTTGCATGTTATATATATATGTATGTGTGTATAATGTGTAGACTGTGGCAGATGTTCATTAAACAGTATTTAACGTAAACATCTGTCACCCATCTATCAGGATGAATTTCTTTTTAGATCGTTATCAGCTATTTTTACTGAAATATATTTTAATAAATATAAATATATGTAGACGGTTAATGCATAGTTATGCTCATGAAAGGCCAGTACAGTGATTTGGTTACCTCAGGTTATTTGGTTACCTCAGTGCTACTAGTCATAAGTCTGTTCAATCAGATCATTTAAACTTGACTGCTGACCACACAGCAGTCGTCAGTTTTAATGTATGACGTAACCAAAAGTGATGTCCTCTAGTGTGTAAACTGATTTGATTTAGTGTTCTAATTTTGGGTACAGTTAGGCGTAGGTGTTTAGTTTCTGTTGAAAAATATTTGTATTTACAATACATGGATGAAGCAGGTCAAGAGATGCTATCCTCAGGGGCTAGATAGCAAGAGATCTTCACAGGTGTTTGGGCTAGATGTGATGAACTATCCACAGCCGTTGCATTAACTGAGTATAGGTGTCAAGTATCCACAAGTGTTGGGGTAACTAGACCTATCCACAGGTGTTACACCAATTTGAAAGAACTTCACTAAAAAAAGTTAGAAGCTGGAATTAGCTCCCTTTCGACCTGGCGAATATAGAAAACAATTATATCTGGACAGTGAGATCTTCCAACGCTCTTTCCTTCTTCCTCTCCTGAACAACACAAGTCATCAACTTTAAGAATCTGATTAGCAAGGTTTAGAGTCTCGGGGTTCCCAGAGTTCGACTTCCCACTTGAACTCTCCAACTAATACAGCGGCGTTTACCTCGTCCTTCGTTCTCATTTCGGGTAACTTGTGGGTGTCGTTAGGACAGCACTTAACGGTGCTCGTAGCGCAGAGGCAGCTCCTTGATCCATCTCGGTGATTTGGGCAGGATGCGAGGACTAGACAGAGAGGGTCGATTGGGCATCCATGTGTAGCATTTCACACAGGAGTAATTGGGGTCCTGGTTGTAAGCCCATTAGCGAGCTGTGTTCTAGGGATTGCTAGTAGGGTAAGGCTTAAGATGAGCTCCGGGAAGAGAAAACTCAAATTGTGTTATCGTGTTCAAACTTGTGTTAGGATACCTGTTGAGAGCTTCCTTCCATTGGCCAATGAATCCCACGCACTCCTTTGTGTATCTAATTATTAAGATGTTGTCCTCAGAGGTATTGTCTCGACAAGAACCTTCCCCCCCCCCATCACTGCCCTATCACCCAAGGACTACAAACAGCTTGTCTTCACCTTATTAACGTTGTCATCAGAGAACTTATATTCAACACTGCATATGCTGTATTAATTACAAGTCCGCTATCAATTATGTAAACAGAGCCTACCTGATTTTCAATGGAGGTAAACATAACTCTGCTGATTTAAAATAATGAATGTAAATACAAATCAGCAGACTTTCAATGAAGGTAAACACGCCCCCGGTTGATTATAGGTATGGACATGTTATAGGGAATAACAACCTTAAGCTCTTAAATATGAGGGAGATACTTGCACACAATTGACGGAGAATTGTGGCCGATCCCATCTACTAATTTTGCAAAGGAACCAAACCAAAGTATTCCCGTCAATTAGCAGTTTTAAGTTTTCCGAACACTCCCATCAATCCTGCAATCTGTTATCCAAAAATGGAAGAGCACGTAACACCTGTGAGTGGAATGTGCAATATATGGCCTGTTGAGTCCCTTCAAAAATGGTCCATATTTTATACCATTAATTTTGCAGAGTGATAGAAGGTAACACCGGACTCCGTTTTCCTAGGCCTAGTATGGTACACATTATGTACTAAATTAGACATAGGGTTACACGTGTAAGGACTAGGAATGCCTCTTCTGGCCTAATGCTGTCTAGGTTATGCTTATGGTTAGTCTATTTCATTGTACGTTATGTCCTTTACGAGTTCATATAGCACATAATGTGTACATTTTTGGGAGCGTACAGCAGCCTATATTTTGTATATTTCTTTCACAGTAGCTATTTATCTTTGTTTTCGTATTCTGGATTTATTAATTTTAGCATAAGTATCACATTGTTTATCTTCTTTTATCATAATGATCCCATTTATTACTTCCAATCTTAAATAAAAACTTTTATAAATTAATTTTGATAACTATCAGATTTTTTAATCAACTTTGAATATAATTTTCATATCTTATTGCATAGTATCACGATTCTCACCCTTTTGTCTCTATGATTGATCTGTATCTCCTATTTAGTCATTCTTCTCCATTATGTGACCTCTCAATACAACCTCTTTCAATCCATTATTCGTATTCGTCTCTCTCTCTCTCTCTCTCTCTCTCTCTCTCTCTCTCTCTCTCTCTCTCTCTCTCTCTCTCTCTCTCTGTCTTTCTCTCTCCCACTTCGTTCCTCTCGATATGTTGCCAACCCCCTATTTGCCTGGTCCCCTCTTACCGGGGACAAATTAACTACGCTTAATGCGTCATATATGGACGTTAAGCTGAAGAGTGTACAAATTTGATGTGTGAAAACTGCACCATTTTAGCCGTGGATATTGCCAGCTTTTAATGAGCATTCATCTCGTTCTCAGGATGTGACAGGCGTCAAAGTTAAAGTGGTGTTGCTTGGCCATAATCGTACGAAACTAGACGATCCACCTGAGGTAGCGAGGCCCGGTATTCATCAGGTCGAAAATACGTATAAATTTAGTAGCTTATCTTTTTTTTACTAAAGCACGTAATTCTGCACGCTGTTCCATTAGATTCTAAAGCGCCTCCTCTCTCAATAAAGATTCTCGAGGGAAAGTGTCACTTCTGGCGAAAATTTTTCCCTTAGGGAAAGAACCTCCACTTCCCATAATTCCTCTTTTACGAAAGTATCTCTGCTCTCCACAGTGCCCTTAAAGAAAAGTTCCTCTTCACATAATTTTTCCCTTAGGGAGGGAGGTACCTGTTCTGATAATGCTACCATTAGGGAAGTCTCTTTTACAATGCTCCCATTACGGAAGTACCTTTCTCTTCCCTAAGGCTTCAGAGCTGCTTTCCTTTGTGCTGCGCTTTGGAATCATTCCAGGTATTTTGATTATACATCATCAAAAATAGCCAAAATCATTTATTATATTTACTCATATTGCCAAAGTGGCAATTACGGTGAACTTTTCGTCTGTTATGTTGGTAAAATTTAATCTAGAGAACACCTGCATGGGACAATGTAATAACCTGTCAATCATACAATATGTTATTTGCCCTGACTATATCTTGAGGTGGTTCTTTGGTTCGTCATCTTGAGGGCTTGCTCGTTTCCTCTGGTCTGCTGATTGATGGCTTCATCAAGGGAACAGATGGTGGGTGAGGGCACCGTCCTGAGTGAGCCACACAGCGGGTGCTTGCAGGTGATGGAGTGAGGTGGTGGGCAGGTGGTTCCTGCTGGTGAAGGTCTGAATAGCTAGACAGCTGGTGCTTGCTGCTCAGTACGCCATCTGGTTCATCTAGCTTTTCGTTCCCACCCCCCCACCACCTTCTGGCTCCCCTGAACCCTCCTTCCCTTCACACTCTTGCACCCAAGAACCCCCTTCCCTTCACCCTCTGGCACCCTTGAGACCCCTTCCCTTCACCCTCTGGCACCCTTGAGACTCCTTCCCTTCACCCTCTGGCACCCTTGAGACCCCTTACCTTCACCCTCTGGCACCCCCAGATCCCCCTTCCCTTCACCCTCTGGCACCCCATAAACCCCTTTCCTTCAGCCTCTGACACCACAGAACCCCCTTCCCTTCAGCCTCTGGCACACCAGAGCCCCCTTCCCTTCATCCTATCCCACCCAGCATACCTTTCACCCCACCCTAAGAGAGTACCTGATAGACACAAAACAAAGGGTCACAGTGAGATAAGAGGTTTAAGTTTAACCCTCAGGAATGTAGCAAGGCTCGGCCCTGGGACCACTGTTGTTCCTCACTTATGTTAAACGAACCACCCGAGGAAGGGAACTCGTGCCTGTCCATGTTTGCAGGTGACGCAAAGCTAATTTGGGATGTGAGAAATAAAGAAAGACTACAGGAAGTTACCTGAGGGCCTTAAACAAAAAACTTCACGAGTGATCAAACAAATGGTTGCTTGATTTCAATTCCAACATGTGCAAGGAATGAAGAAGGAATGGAAGGAGACAACGTAATGAGAGGTAATAGATAAAAGAGGCCAAGAAGAGTCTCTTTAAATTAAGAGGAAGAAGGACATGAGGTGGAAGACATAAACCAAGTGAGGTGTAGGAATGTAAACAAATCCTCGTATCTTAGACGGGAAGTCAACAAGTGGAATGGAGAGAAGGAAGAAGCAGTGGAAGCCACCTCCAGACACTACTGTCAGGATAAATGTGACAAAGAATCTGGTGAAATTGTAGCGCAATTAGGAACAACACGGATGTCAGAAGAAGCATAAAGAGGTAGACCTAACTCTCCACAGTAAACTCTGTTAGAACTGTCAGGCAAGTAAACTCTGTTCCACTCCAACACCATCTTTCTCTCCGCCCTGTACCTTCCCAGCACCCCGCTGCCTCCACCCTCTACCTTCCCAGCACCCCGCTGCCTCCACCCTCTACCTTCCCAGCACCCCGCTGCCTCCACCCTCTACCTTCCCAGCACCCCGCTGCCTCCACCCTCTACCTTCCCAGCACCCCGCTGCCTCCACCCTCTACCTTCCCAGCACCCCGCTGCCTCCACCCTCTACCTTCCCAGAACCCCGTTGCCTCCACCCTCTACCTTCCCAGCACCCCGTTGCCTCCACCCTCTACCTTCCCAGCACTCAATTCCATTCATCTTCTAATAGCGCTCTCTTCACTTCACATTCTCCAACACCAGCGCCACACCTCCCTCCACCGTCTTCCACACCAGCGCCACACCTCCCTCAACCGCCTCTCACACCAGCGCCACACCTCCCTCAACCGCCTCTCACACCAGCGCCACACCTCCCTTCACCGTCTCCCACACCAGCGCCACACCTCCCTCCACCGTCTCACACACCAGCGCCACACCTCCCTCCACCGTCTCACACACCAGCGCCACACCTCCCTCCACCGTCTCCCACACCAGCGCCACACCTCCCTCCACCGTCTCCCACACCAGCACCAAACGTCCCTCCTTTTTACGCCAACATTTCAACATTTATATGGATCAAGTTAATTTTAAGAAGATAATTTAGCTCGAGGTCAAATAAATCGTTTCATCTGATCCGAGGAAGATGAAATGAAGTGGCAGAGAGTGAGGTTATCTCACGTTGGTGTCAACAACACCAGCTGAAGTTATTGTCAGGGATCTTGAAGTATATAAAGATCTTATACCAAAATAAGACAACAACACAATATCTGTATCAAAAAGAGTTAGTATGGTTGTGTGTGTTTCTCAGGGGTTCGAGGACAGATGCTCTGGGTAGCCTCATTTAGACTCTGCAGTTTAATATTGATTGTATCAGAAGTGTGATAGTTGTTGGCCAGAATGCCCTTCGTCCACAAAGTCTGTGCAAGTAGAATATACATGACCAAGTGCATAGACTTTATCACGAGTTTAACTATTATTTCTGATATATTTGTATTATTTTTGTATGACATGTTTGTATGACATTTGTATTCAGGGAACAAACTTTTGATTACAATGACGGGCAGGGCGTGTGGGA
The DNA here is from genome assembly GCA_020271785.1 of Procambarus virginalis. NCBI lineage: Eukaryota > Metazoa > Arthropoda > Malacostraca > Decapoda > Cambaridae > Procambarus > Procambarus virginalis. Next base: position 36,478 of record WNGS01160354.1, read on the forward strand.
GGGCTCTAGAGAGGTGATGGCGGAAGGTGTGTAAGCAGGGAGGGAGGAGCTAGGGGAGGGGGGAGGAGCGAGTGTGGGCAGGGGAAACATTACCAGTATGAAGATGAAATCCTCGAAGAAACGGACATAGAGAAGAATGTAGAGGTTGACGTCAACCCGAGCATGTCTCCTGAAGTCAGTTCAATAGACAACCATCGGTTAGAAAGGCAGGGTCCAAGAGCTAATACCTCGATTCTGCAGGAACAAATAGTAAACACTCCATACACACACACACATCAGGCCCCACATCAAAAGAATATCATCAGCGGCATATGCTAGACTGCCCAATATAAGAACTGCCTTTAGAAACTTGTGTAAGGAATCGTTCAGGACCCTGTATACCACTTATGTAAAACCAATGCTGGAGTATGCAGCTCCAGCCTGGAGTCCATACCTAGTTAAACACAAGACGAAGTTAGAGACGATTCAGAGGTATGCCACCGGACTAGTCCCGGAACTGAGAGGAATGGGCTACGAGGAAAGGCTAAGGGAGCTGAACCTCACATTCCTGGAAAACAGAAGAATAAGGGTAGACATGATAACCACCTACAAAATTTTCAAGGGAATTGACAGGGTGGACAAAGACAAACTCTTTAGCACGGGTGGAGCACGAACAAGGGGACACAGGACGAAACTTAGTACCCAGATGAGCCACTGAGACGTTAGAAAGAATTTTTTCAGTGTCAGGGTAGTTAACAAATGAAATGCATTAAGTAGTGTTGTGGTGGAGGCTGACTCCATACACAGTTTCAAATGTATATATGATAGAGCCCAGTAGGCTCAGGAATCTGTACACCAGTTGATTGACAGTTGAGAGGCGGGACCAAAGAGCCAGAGCTCAACCCCCGCAAGCACAACAGGTAAACACACACAAACATTGTATAACAAAGAGAACAGGGAAGACGGAACATCACAAGTTCTCATCCTGTAAATAAACACGGTAATTACACTGGGTAATTATAAACACAACCAAAAATATGTGAGAAATGTTGCTGCTTATTAGTGTAAAGTTAAATGGATAAGGTTTCTCAGTTGAAAATTACACGAAACTGAATTATTATTAAAAACAACACTAATATTATGGTGTAAAACATTATTAATAATTAAATAGTAAATGTAATTATTTGTTATTAGTAAATTACATTCCTGTAGTTGTGATAAAGCACCAGGCGCTGGGTGAAGCGGTGGCGCTGGGTGAAGCTGGTGGCGCTGGGTGAAGCTGGTGGCGCTGGGTGAAGCTGGTGGCGCTGGGTGAAGCTGGTGGCGCTGGGTGAAGCTGGTGGTGCTGGGTGAAGCTGGTGGCGCTGGGTGAGCTGGTGGCGCTGGGTGAAGCTGGTGGTGGGGTGAAGCTGGTGGCGATGGGTGAAGTGGTGGTGCTGGGTGAAGCTGGTGGCGCTGGGTGAAGCTGGTGGCGCTGGGTGAAGCTGGTGGCGCTGGGTGAAGCTGTGGGCGAGGGATGGTGGCGCTGGGTGAAGCTGGTGGCGCTGGGTGAAGCTGGTGGCGCTGGGTGAAGCTTGCGGCGGTGGGTGAAGCAGGCGGCGCTGGGTGAAGCTGGTGGCGCTGGGTGACGCTGACGGCGCTGGGTAAAGCAGGCGGCGTTAGGTGAAGCAGGCGGCGCTGGGTGAAGCAGGCGACGCTGGGTGAAGCTGGTGGCGCTGGGTGAAGCAGGCGCGCTGGGTGAAGTTGGTGGTGCTGGGTGTAGCTGGTAGCGCTGGGTGAAGCAGGCGGCGCTGGGTGAAGCTGGTGGCGCTGGGTGAAGCAGGCGGCGCTGGGTGAAGCTGGTGGCGCTGGGTGAAGCTGGTGGCGCTGGGTGAAGCAGGCGGTGCTGGGTGAAGCTGGTGGCGCTGGGTGAAGCTGGCGGCGCTGGGTGAAGCTGGCGGCGCTGGGTGAAGCTGGCGGCGCTGGGTGAAGCTGGCGGCGCTGGGTGAGCAGGCGGCGCTGGGTGAAGCTGGCGGCGCTGGGTGAAGCTGGGGCGCTGGGTGAAGCAGGCGGCGCTGGGTGAAGCAGGCGGCGCTGGGTGTAGCTGGCGGCGCTGGGTGAGCAGGCGGCGCTGGGTGAAGAATTAACGCAGAATATTTGATCATCAACCAGTTGGGATGACATGTAAGGGGGACCTACTCCTCGCGTTTCCATGGATACCAGATGGACTGCTTCGCTTAATTTTCCTTGTTAATTTAATTTTCCTTGTTTACCATTTCCTCCTTACACCTCTCAACCTCCCCCCTCTCCTTCCCTGTCCGCCTTCCCTTCCCCCCTCTCCTTCCCAGTCCGCCTCCCCTTCCCCCTTCCCACCGGCTCTAGTTCACCTGAGTATACATTGTACTGTGAACACGGCTCATTTGCATTCATATTTTAATCTGTCTCCTCTGTTAATACTCTTTCCTCTGTGTTTGTACATGTTAATTTAATACCCTTGTGTCTCCTCCCTTGTGAATATATCTCTCGCATTCTCGCTCTCAACCCCGTGTTGCAAGCGGGTGCTCCCAGAGCTTACCCTTGGACCCTGTTTGTTCTGATTGATGTCACACACTCTCTGATGTCCTCTTGCTTTTCCTTTTGCACGATACTTCCCTAATAAAAACGGTTTCTCTTCTGCTCCCTTCTCCCCTTCTGCCTCCCCCTGTCACCCACCCGCGTTGCTCCTCTTCCCTTTCATAAATTATAATATTTGGAGAGCACCAGGCGGTGTCCGGGTGCACTTCCTCTTCTCTCGTCGTCCCTACCCTTTCCATCTCGCCCTCCCCTCGTCCTCCATTTCCCCCCTTTCCTCGTCCAATATTATGGAAAAATTAAACTAATTCTCGCGTTTAAAACAAAAAATTTGTTGACAGAAGTCTTCGGACTTCTGAACGAATATTTCACTCTTCACAAGAATTTATTAATCCTTGAGAATCAGCAGCGAAGGTGTGACTAATTTATAATATTCACTAACTATTCATTTAACTCTGGCCTAACCCGATCAGCCTATGTCGGACGCGTGCCCCAGGCCATTCCCCCGACAAATTTTTTTAAGGTCCGCCTTTGCTAAGGTTGGGGCTCACAATCGTGTGAGCCCCAACTTCAAATAAATAAACTTTCTCTCGGAATAAAGATTAGTAGTATTTTAGAGCAATTATATCAGTTTCAATTATTTAACACATATTAATTTACAGACGCAAAATTCCAGGCCCACGAGTTAACTAGAAACTCTGGGATATATCTACACATATAGATGTATCTATACGTATATCCGGGATATACATCTATACAAAAAAAATATTTGTTTATTTGATGTATCAAACTATTGTGATTTCTGTGTGTTTACATCTATATTTTATCTTGCTAAACCCAATATGGTTAAAATTGTTAAGAAATCATTAGATATCAGGAGAGAGAGAATGGGTAATTTTTCGTTTACACCATTCCATTAGAACCTGTATTATCTTATATGTAAATTAAGACGGTGAATGTTATGATGTAAATTAATTATCGAAGTTTGTTGGGAGAAACTTCCGTCTGCAGAGACACTATCTAAATGCCACGAGCAGATGAGAAAACTTGGAAAATGTCGAGAGAAATTTTTCCACTATTGAAAATTTTAAATTTTATGTGCACCGAGTGTTAATAAAAATGATTTGCTAAAAGATCTTAAAATATTAATGGAATTAATGTTGTTATTGTGCAATAATTATAATTTGAATATGAATACAGTGATTATTAATTAAATGAACATATTACAGAGCATTATTTGTAAGGACAAAGGTTGCGTATTAAAATACATCCATGTGTTTCAGGCTTGTAATTTCAGACTTGTAATTACAGCAATATTCACGGTCACCATATTAGATAGGGTTATTGTTTTCCGTAGTCAGGGGACAGGATGCCGGATGTGCTCATCTAAGATCCCGCCGGCCCACTACTGATCCTCAACACGATGCAACCCACAACCTCTACCTAATTCCTGGAGACTTATTGGCTGTTAGGTGAACCGAGGCTTTACAGGTGACAGGAAACGATGCGCAAAACGCTTTTTTTGTCCAGACGCGAACATCACACCCAGGAGGAGGGGGGAACTCGTCCCCCCTCCTGTGAGCCGCTGACCACTCACACAAGGGGAACACAGTTTATGACAGTCCGAAGGTAAATCCCCTTTTGTTATACGCCGCCTGGAATTTGGTTGATGCAAATAGTTCAGAGTCTATAGCATTATGAATACGCAGAATGAGAGCAGTGGCGTGTAGCATCAATTCCACACTCGGGCGGCTTACCTGGGCAACAAGCACTCAATAAACCTCCGATCTGAATGACTTATCCTGGGTTTAGATATTATCCTAAAGAAAAATAAAAAAAATAATACCAGTGCACAGTTAAATCACAACAACGCGGGGCATTTATGAGAAAATATTAGGGTAATACAAAGGTGTAGACTTAGTGTCCCTGTGCTGCCCAGGCCCACTCATTACCTATTTTATCAATATTGACAAAGTTATTGACAATGATGACAGCCGCAACATTGTTGACAATGTTGCTGTCAATGTTGACAGCCGCCTTAAACCGTTCTTCATATGATGAACTTTGATCTGATGAGTATTGGTTCTCTACACCAAAGTCAGATTGTTTACTTGATTTGCCCCAACGAAAAAAATAACTAAGCTTTAACCTAATTAAAAACCTACAAACCCAATCCTAACCTAACCTAACCAAAGCTAATTAAAAACCTACAAACCCAATCCTAACCTAACCTAACCTAAGTTAATTAAAAACCTACAAACCCAATCCTAACCTAACCTAAGCTTATTAAAACCTGCAAACCCAATCCTAACCTAACCTAACCTAAGCTAATTAAAAACCTACAAACCCAATCCTAACCTAACCTAATCTAAGCTAATGAAGAACGTACGAACCCAAGCCGTCCCACCTAACCTAACCTAACCTAACCTAACCTAACCTAACCCAAGCCGTCCCACCTAACCTAACCTTTTCGACGCATACAAAATGTGAATATATCCGAGGCGTTAGTGTCCACTCTTCTTAACGCAACACAACAAGAGAGACGCATTAGTTGAGAGAACGGGTTGTGGAAATAGCCATGCACCAGCTCAACAATGAACCCTTCACATCTATATTTGTTTAAATAATTAAGTTAATCTTTTTTTCTCTTTTTTTTTGTCTTCAATATTTTGGGTTTTCTACTCATCAGCCCCATTTATCGATATTTTGTGAAAACTCAAGATTATTTTCATTAGTTACTCATTAAGTGAAATTTAATTATTATCACAGCATTCCTGTAGTCTACATCTCGAAAATCATTGAAAAGTTTATCTAAATTTTATTTATGCTTTAAAAATGCAAAAAAAATATAAAAATTTTACTCTCGGATCTCACGAATTATTTAATTTTTGTTCCATTTTTTATAGCAATTTATTCGACTTCATTTTTTTTCCACGTTTGTTGCCTAATAATATTGTACGTTCATTTCTGTTTATATTTACAATTTTATAATTGATGAAAGGTCCCCTGAGCCTTTCTCTGGTAGCTTTGCCCTGTGTATCCGGAAAGCTGGATTGCAATTACCTAATGTGACGGGAAGTTCATTAATTCTCATTCAAAAAGTTCTGCTGGCCAGCTTCCGGTAATCAGCTTATAATTTCTAATTCCATGTGTTGTAAATATCACCATTGCTGTTAAATGGAAAACTGTCATTAGAGTTGTAAATATGTGTGTGTGTGTGTGTGTGTGTGTGTGTGTGTGTGTGTGTGTGTGTGTGTGTGTAAACAAGTCTCTAATCTTTCATTTTAACAGTTCGTTTTTGATGTTGTAACTGTGGGCTGAATTGATGACTGAAACAGGATGTTGGTCTTGGTGTAACTGTTGCCGAGATGATGACTGGAACAGGAGGACTGGTCTGGAACAGACATTTGAACATTAGGACATAGAACATTAGGACATAGAACATTATAGTGTGTAACTGGAAACTATAATGACTGGAGCAGGATAATTAGGCGTGGTACATAACTCTGCTTATAATAAAACCTGGTGTCGGGTATTTGGTCATAGTGAATAACTGGCTAGGATGATGACGCAAGACGGATTCTTTCGTCCAGGTGTGTAACTCAGGCAACATGAGCTGGATTGTGGCAAATGTATGAAACCCAGGCAATAGTATTGACAAGAGCCGGATTGTGGTAATTGAATGGAACTCAGGTTATAATACTGACAGGAGACGGATGGGTGGTGGATGTGCATTGATCAGGCTACGGAAGCTACTATCAGTTGGTAGTAGGTTGGCTGTTGTGTTTCACTCCGGTTATTATGATAACTTAAGCCGGATGGTATGTATGTGTAACTCTGTAAGTGACGAGGCTTCAGAATAACGCCTCCTAAACTATATGTAAAGCTTCTGTAAAACTTTCATTTCTGTAACGCTTCATAGAGATGTTTACCTTGCATCACTAAAACGCTTCATACTTTTTTATCAGTATAATCAAAACAAAGCCTTTACAAATATCATATGTGAACTTCTCAAAGACTCACAGGAATGGAGATTAGGACCTAAGGGTCCACTCCAAGTAGAGAAAGGGGAGTCCTGTTCCCCTTAGTAGAGGGGGAGACTATTAAACTACTAGGGGCTAATTTATTTAATGGCTACTAAATTTTTATACGATAATAACTAGCATTATCCACATCATTACGGATATAAACATGAATAATATTGCCGAATAATTATACAGAAAAAGATAGAGGAAATTTAAAATTAACTTGGAACATTCTTTCGGAGAAAAACAAATATCGAAATGGTAATACTAAAGAAGTGGTTTCTTAAATGTTTTCAGCGTTGATTGTCCTCCACTAATCGCTCGTAAAAATCACAATCATGGCATTGATTGCAATATTGTCAACACAAGCGCGCGAGTGTTGTAGTCCTACAAGGTACAAAACAAACCCCTTACACCAATCTAATAGTATATTTGAGGTATAATAAGCACGTATTTATTTATTTCCTTCCAGACTCATTCATATCTATGTTGATCATAGATATTATTCGTATCATACCTGAGGTTGAAGCAAGCCACCGCTCCTGGGTATGTTATGTGGTACCTTGTCTAATAGGTCAAGCACCCTATTTCGAAAACGGTGTTTATCCAATTTATATCCATTGTTAAGTGTTATATTTTTGGGTCGATTTATATAAAAAATTTCACTCTCTTAGGAAAGGTTTCTTATTTCTTGAATCAACTTTATCATTCTTCTCTTAACGCGTTCAAATTTAATTTATGTCCGTGTTATAGTATGTACGTCAAAATTGAACTATATACTCCAACGCTTTTTGAAATTGATCACAGAATCATATTCCTTTATTTCGCATATCCAGGCATTACATTTTTTGACTAGAGGTCATAACTAATCATAACTTCTATATATTTTTCGCACTCAGATTTCACAATTTCAACATTGGCCAGACGATATCTGGTCACGTTATCTGGCCAGATATCATCTGATATCTGATAGATGATATCTGGTCACATTATTATTACACAAACTCGGAACACTCCATTTTTCAGCCCATCTTTCATTTATTTTGTGTTTTTGTCGAGAGGTAATATATTTCTACATTTTACATTACTGTAAATTAAAGTGAACTCGTGCCACAAAGTTAATTATGCACGAGGTTTGCGTCTGCCTGAGTGGCACAGCAATCAGTTAAGGAACGCTGTTACCTCATTTTGGCTCCGGGTGACAAGATGAGATTCGGTTAACTGATTGGCAACATAACCAGGTCACTCGCCTCACTTCTGCAAATAGGAAATAAATCAATTTCTTTTGCGAAAATTTAACTTTTTTTCTTCCCTTTTAACAAATCATTGTTTATATCTTGTGTGTGTTATCGTGGTTTATCACCTGTGTGTGTTATCATGGTTCATCTTCTGTGTGTGTTATCATGGTTCATCTTCTGTGTGTGATATCATGGTTCATCACCAGTGTGAGTGATCATGGTTCACCCCCTGTGTGTGTATGTGATCATGGTTCATCTTCAGTGTGTGTTATCATGGTTCATCTCCTGTGTGTGTGTTATCATGGTTCACCTCCTGTGTGTGTGTGTGATCATGGTTCATCACCAGTGTGAGTGATCATGGTTCACCCCCTGTGTGTGTGTGTGATCATGGTTCATCTTCAGTGTGTGTTATCATGGTTCATCTTCTGTGTGTGTGTTATCATGGTTCATCTTCTGTGTGTGTGTTATCATGGTTCATCTTCTGTGTGTGATATCATGGTTCATCACCAGTGTGAGTGATTATGGTTCACCTGTGTGTGTGTTATCATGGTTCATCACCTGTGTGTGTTATCATGGTTCATCACCTGTGTGTGTGATCATGGTTCATCACCTGTGTGTGTTATCATGGTTCATCACCAGTGTGTGTGATCATGGTTCATCTTCAGTGTGTGTGCTATCATGGTTCATCACCTGTGTGTGCTATCATGGTTCATCACCAGTGTGTGTTATCATGGTTCATCACCAGTGTGTGTTCTCATGGTTCATCACCTGTGTGTGTTATCATGGTTCATCACCTGTGTGTGTTATCATGGTTCATCACCTGTGTGTGTGATCATGGTTCATCACCTGTGTGTGTTATCATGGTTCATCACCAGTGTGTGTTATCATGGTTCATCACCTGTGTGTGTTATCATGGTTCATCACCTGTGTGTGTTCTCATGGTTCATCACCTGTGTGTGTTATCATGGTTCATCACCTGTGTGTGTTCTCATGGTTCATCACCTGTGTGTGTTATCATGGTTCATCACCTGTGTGTGTGATCATGGTTCATCACCTGTGTGTGTTCTCATGGTTCATCACCTGTGTGTGTGATCATGGTTCATCACCTGTGTGTCTAGTTATAACAGTGGTTGTACCCAGTATGTATGAGAATAAGTTGTCTTAGATGCATCTTGAGTTTCATATATTAATCATGGGATTCGAATTGGTCTTTAATCTAGAGTATCAGAATAGTTCAAGACAACAGTGACGTGTGTGTGTGTGTGTTTGTACTCACCTAATTGTACTCACCTAATTGTGCTTGCGGGGGTTGAGCTTTGGCTCTTTGGTCCCGCCTCTCAACTGTCAATCAACAGGTGTACAGATTCCTGAGCCTACTGGGCTCTATCATATCTACATTTGAAACTGTGTATGGAGTCAGCCTCCACCACATCACTTCCTAGTGCATTCCATTTATTAACTACTCTGACACTGAAAAAATTCTTTCTAACGTCTCTGTGGCTCATCTGGGTACTAAGTTTCCACCTGTGTCCCCTTGTTCGTGTCCCACCCGTGGTGAAGAGTTTGTCTTTGTCCGCCCTGTCAATTCCCCTGAGAATTTTGTAGGTGGTTATCATGTCTCCCCTTACTCTTCTGTTTTCCAGGGATGTGAGGTTCAGCTCCTTTAGCCTTTCCTCGTAGCTCAATCCTCTCAGTTCCGGGACGAGCCTGGTGGCATACCGCTGAATCTTCTCTAACTTTGTCTTGTGTTTAACTAGGTATGGACTCCAGGCTGGAGCTGCATACTCCAGGATTGGTCTTACATAAGTGGTATACAGGGTTCTGAAAGATTCCTTACACAAATTTCTAAAGGCAGTTCTTATGTTGGCCAGTCTAGCATATGCCGCTGATGATATTCTTTTGATGTGGGCTTCTGGGGACAGGTTCGGTGTGATATCAACCCCCAGATCTTTCTCTCTATTTGACTCTTGCAGGATTTCCCCTCCCAAATGATACCTTGTGTTCAGCCTCCTGCTCCCTTCTCCTAATTTCATCACCTTACACTTTCCCGAGTTGAACTTTAGCAGCCATTTTCTAGACCATTCCTCCAGTTTATCCAGGTCATCCTGTAGTCTCTGTCTATCTTCATCCGTCTTGATTCTTCTCATAATTTTTGCATCATCAGCAAACATTGAGAGGAATGAGTCTATACCCTCCGGAAGATCGTTCACATATTTAGAAACAGGATGGGTCCAAGTACTGAGCCCTGTGGGACTCCGCTGGTGACATCTCGCCACTCTGATGTCTCCCCCCTCACCGTTACTCGCTGTTTCCTGTTGCTTAAGTACTCCCTTATCCACTGGAGCACCTTCCCTTTTACTCCTGCCTGTTGCTCCAACTTTTTTAACAGCCTTTTGTGCGGTACTGTGTCAAAGGCTTTTTGGCAATCCAGGAAAATGCAGTCGGCCCACCCTTCTCTTTCCTGCCTAATTTTTGTTGCTTGGTCATAAAATTCTATTAAACCTGTGAGGCACGATTTACCATCCCTGAACCCATGTTGGTGGTGCGTTACAAAGTTATTTCCCTCTAGATGCTCTACGAGCCTTTTCCTCACGATCTTCTCCATTACCTTGCATGGTATACAAGTTAAGGAAACTGGCCTGTAATTCAGTGCCTCTTGCCTGTCACCCTTTTTGTATATTGGGACCACGTTAGCTGTCTTCCAACTTTCTGGTAAGTCTCCTGTTTCCAGTGACCTGTTATACACCATAGAGAGTGGCACACTTAGTGCTTCTGCACCTTCCTTTAGTATCCATGGTGAGATTCTGTCAGGCCCAACAGCCTTTGTCACATCCAGCTCCAGCAGACACCTTTTGACCTCATCACTGGTGAGGTCAAATTCCTCCAAGGTTGCTTGGTTTGCCACCTCCTCATTTAGTGCAGGGGCTTCTCCTTGTTCTATTGTGAAGACCTCCTGGAATCTCTTGTTGAGTTCTTCACACACCTCCTTGTCATTCTCTGTGTATCTGTTCTCCGCTTTTCGCAGCTTCATCACTTGTTCTTTCACTGCTGTTTTCCTCCAGATGTGGCTGTGGAGCAGCTTTGGTTGGGTCTTGGCTTTACTCGCGATGTCATTTTCAAACTGTCTCTCTGCTTCCCTCCTCACTCTGAGGTACTCATTTCTGGCCCTCTGGTATCTCTCTCTGCTCTCTGGTGTTCTGTTATTTCTGTAATTTCTCCATGTTCTTTTACTCAGTTGCTTCGCTACCTTGCATTCCTGGTTGAACCATGGGTTTTTCTGTTGTTTTTCGTTTTTCTCCTTTTGGACAGGGGACANATTACAAACTTGTTAGAGTCGAATATGTAACCACCGAATGTACAAACCTGAAAGTCACGTGTGTGTTACCAGCGAATACAAGCTGCGAGAGTTTGTCACATGTGTAATCACCCAAGTACTGCCCTAGTTTGCAACGAGTTTTCCATATTGTGAGTATTTATGAATTACACCATGTATTCCTATCAATTAATATAAAACATGAATCAATAACATGTCTTCTATGTTCCTGAGACGTACGTTTCCGTTCGTGACATTTCGAAGTAAATAGAAAAGCTACAGAAATTCAAATTCAACGTTGTATATATAATTACATAAATCAGACTAAAACATTACATAGTATCCACGCTCTCAGTCACTATTAAAGACTTTCTTTATCCCTGACTACATAGCCAAGCTACACAAGAAACATATTTCTGTCCATATCCTGGACCTTGAACCGGTCCTCACTGCTTGGATCCTAAACGGTCCACAGCCCTTGGACCTTCTTACCCAACCCGTCCTACCCTAAAGTCTATTACTCCAGCGGTCGACCCCTCAGACGCAGTCATAAATTTGTACATGCTTTTCATTCAAAACATGAATTTTTTCTCATATATAAATTAATATTATATATTAGCATATTGTGCATATATAGGTATAGATTAGGTTAGTTTAGGTGTTTAGGTTCTGTTGGCAATATTTGTATTTGTAGTACGTAGGTGAAGCATTTACTGCGTTGCGGTTTCAAAAAATCTCAGTGAAGCACTTGTTTCGGAAGTGTTCGAACGTCAACAGTTGTGAGTAGTATGTAACCATTTTGCAATCATAAACAGGGGTTTGGCGGGTGGATGGAATCACTTTGGGTCTTTGTTTGGATGAACGTGCTGTCTTACCACATTCAACTTTAACTAGTCCAATCCTTAGGACTGTAATCTGTCCACCAAACAAAGAACCCTCATATCAGAAACCCTAACTCACAGTTCCATTAGAATATACCCCCCCCCCTGGGCTGGCCAGCTTTGACGCCCCCCATTCCACACACACACACCACACACACACACACACCACACACACACACACACACACACACAAACACACACAAACACACAAACACCATACATACAAACTGGACAAGCTGCAGGAATGGTCGAACAAATGGCTGTTTGAGTGTAACCCAAGCAATGTATGTAATGAAGATAGGGGAGGAAGCAGGAGACCATATACAAGGTACCATTTGGGAGATGAAATACTTCAAGAGTCAGAGAGAGAGAAAGACTTGGGGTTGATATCACGCCAGACATGTCCCCTGAAGCTCATATCAAGAGGATAACATCAGCAGCATATGCCAGGTTGGCTAACATAAGAACGGCCTTTAGAAACTTGCTAAGGAATCTTTCAGAACATTATTACCACTATTCAGACCAATCCTGGAGTATGCGGCTCCAGCATGGAGTCCATATCTAGTCAAGCATAAGACTAAACTGGAAAAGGGTTCAAAGGTTTGCCACAACTAGTACCCGAGCTGAGAGGTATAGCTAGAGGAGAGACGAGGAGAGACTACAGAATTAAACCTCACTTCGTTGAAGACGAAGAGTTAGGTGGGACATGATCACCACATTCAAGATTCTCAGGGGATCTACAGGGTTGATAAAGACAGCTGTTTAACACAAGGGGCACACGCACTAGGGGCCACAGGTGGAAACTGAGTGCCCAAATGAGCCCAGAGATATTAGAAAGAATTTTTTAGTGTCAGAGTGGTTGACAAATGGATCATTAGGAAGCGATGCGGTGGAGGCTGACTCCATACACATTTTCAAGTGTAGATATGATAGAGCCCAATAGGCTCAGGAAACTGTACACCTGTTGATTGACGGTTGAGCGGGGACCAAAGAGCCAAGCTCAACCCCCGCAAGCACAACTAGGTGAGTACAACTAGGTGAGTACACACACGCACATACACACACACACACACACACACACACAATCAAAATGACTCATGCGCACACACACACACAGTCATCAGAATGACTCTACACAGCCGATAAAGCTGGCCATACCCCTACCAACTCCCTCAGACTCGCCTCCTCCACCTTAATATCCTCGCTCTGCCTGTGGCACTCGTCCAGGGCCACGCCAAGTCCTGAAGTTTAGGGATATGGCAACCGGGGATTGCCTCAGGCATTGGACCTAGCCACACACACCCCATCCCCCCCCCCCCCATCCTGGGTGACATGTATGCCACTGTCAGCTCCTCACTTGGGTCTGATATCAGACCCCATTCCCTTGTTCTCTCTCCCCCACTTGGTGTGGAGGTGTGATCTCACAAAGACACCTGTTCTTTGATGCACTGCTTGCTATTGCATTGCACAGCTATAGCTGGTTGTGTTCATTGTATTCATCCATTCATACTCTTTCACTGGGATTACCTAACAGATTTACTAGCTAAATATGAAATATATAGGTTTAAAACACTCTGCTAGTCACAGATGTGATCAGCGAGTGCTTAAGAGTCATGTGTGTAACCAGCCAGTACAAACGTCTGAAAGTCGTTATGTGACTATCCTGTGGGAGGAGGCCTGATGAAGTCACATGTGTGGCAAGCAAATTCAACACTGAAAGAGTCGTAGGTGGGTGACCAACCAGTTCAGACATGCAAGAGTCACATGTGTGAACATTGAGTGCAAGCATGCTAGTCATATGTGTAACCAACGAATGCAAGTCTACAAGAGTCACATATGTAAACCGTGAGAACCAGTCCACGAGCGTCGTATTCCATCTCCATCAATCATATTAACTCCAGAGACTGAGAGAAAACTTGGAAAATAAATCCTCTCGGCTGTGAATAGATGTTAACTGTTAACGCTAGGCCTCTGGGTATTTACAGCTAGGTGACGCTCGCCACAAGAGGCCTATGGTTGTTTGTTGTGAGATGATGTTTGCAACGGTCAGCCAATCGTTGTTTGTTTCAACTATCGTCCGGAACAATACACGTTACGCATTGGTAGTCATTGTTTGCAATGAAGTTGACTCCCATAACGGTAGACCTAGGCTTTTATTGTTTGGGATGAAGCTCCCTGAACAGTAGGCCTATGGTTATTAGCAGTAAGAAATGCTCTGATCAGAATAAGCCTGTTGGTGTTTGCAACAGGGAGACGTCTGCAACAGAATGGTTGTTTGCTGGGAATACATCTAAACATTAGCTTAGTAAGTTAAATATATTATCTTGCTTCAACGTTGGAAGTTCATATAACAATGGAATGTGCTCAGAGACCCGTTGACTCTGTTGTTAAGCGCTTGTGGGAGACATGTTAAAAAAATATGTCCGTTATTACCACTAATGGGGGGGGGGGGACCGTTGCTGCTGCTGTTAAGTGCTTGTTAGGGGGCAGAGTTTAAACAGGTCCTCGTTATTACCACATGCTGTAGACCGTTGCTGCAGCTGCTGCTGCTGCTCCTGTAAAGTGCGTCTGGGCGGAAGAGTTTAAGGTTACCAATGTGTTAGCCGTAAAATAAAGTACGGAATAAAACACGCTGGTCAGGCGAGGACACATTTACCACACACACACAATAGTGGTGGTGGCGGTGGTGGTGGTGGTGGCGGTGGTGGTGGTGGCGGTGGTGGTGGCGGTGGTAGTGGTGGTGGTGGTGGTGGTGGTGGCGGTGGTGGTGGTGGTGCTGCTGCTGCTTCTCTGGTTACCGTGAATTAAAGGGTGTTAACTCCGCGAACGTAAATGCTTTAGCCTGAGTGGGGAAAATGTGCTGAATCTCACTTCTCGCCTATTTTTAGGTGGCCCTCCAGCGTGGAGGGTGGGGGGGGGGGTTAGGGAGGTGGTGTTTTAAACTTGCGCGTCTATCAGTGTGCTACAATGGTCAGTGTACTGCATTGGTCAGTGTGCTACATTGGTCAGTGTGCTGCATTGGTCAGTGTGATACAAAGGCCAGTCTACTGCATTGGTCAGTGTGCTGCATTGGTCAGTGTGCTACATTGGTCAGTGTGCTACATTGGTCAGCGTGCTGCATTGGTCAGTGTGCTACATTGGTCAGCGTGCTGCATTGGTCAGTGTGCTACAAGGGCCAGTGTACTGCATTGGTCAGTGTGCTGCATTGGTCAGTGTACTGCATTGGTCAGTGTACTGCATTGGTCAGTGTACTGCATTGGTCAGTGTGCTGTATTGGTCAGAGTACTGCATTGGTCAGTGTACTGCATTGGTCAGTGTGCTACATTGGTCAGTGTGCTGCATTGGTCAGTGTACTGCATTGGTCAGTGTGCTGTATTGGTCAGAGTACTGCATTGGTCAGTGTACTGCATTGGTCAGTGTGCTACATTGGTCAGTGTGCTGCATTGGTCAGTGTGCTGCATTGGTCAGTGTGCTACATTGGTCAGTGTGCTACATTGGTCAGTGTACTGCATTGGTCAGTGTGCTGCATTGGTCAGTGTGCTACATTGGTCAGTGTGCTGCATTGGTCAGTGTACTGCATTGGTCAGTGTGCTGCATTGGTCAGTGTGCTGCATTGGTCAGTGTACTGCATTGGTCAGTGTGCTGCATTGGTCACTGTGCTACATTGGTCAGTGTGCTACATTGGTCAGTGTGCTACATTGGTCAGTGTGCTACATTGGTCAGTGTGCTACATTGGTCAGTGTGCTACATTGGTCAGTGTGCTACATTGGTCAGTGTGCTACATTGGTCAGTGTACTGCATTGGTCAGTGTGCTGCATTGGTCAGTGTGCTACATTGGTCAGTGTGCTGCATTGGTCAGTGTGCTACATTGGTCAGTGTGCTACATTGGTCAGTGTGCTACATTGGTCAGTGTGCTACATTGGTCAGTGTGCTACATTGGTCAGTGTGCTACATTGGTCAGTGTGCTACATTGGTCAGTGTGCTACATTGGTCAGTGTGCTGCATTGGTCAGTGTGCTACATTGGTCAGTGTGCTACATTGGTCAGTGTGCTACATTGGTCAGTGTGCTACATTGGTCAGTGTGCTACATTGGTCAGTGTGCTACATTGGTCAGTGTGCTACATTGGTCAGTGTGCTACATTGGTCAGTGTGCTACATTGGTCAGTGTGCTACATTGGTCAGTGTGCTACATTGGTCAGTGTGCTACATTGGTCAGTGTGCTACATTGGTCAGTGTGCTACATTGGTCAGTGTGCTACATTGGTCAGTGTGCTACATTGGTCAGTGTGCTACATTGGTCAGTGTACTGCATTGGTCAGTGTACTGCATTGGTCAGTGTACTGCATTGGTCAGTGTGCTACATTGGTCAGTGTGCTCAGTGTGCTGCATTGGTCAGTGTGCTGCATTGGTCAGTGTGCTACATTGGTCAGTGTGCTGCATTGGTCAGTGTGCTACAATGGTCAGTGTACTGCATTGGTCAGTGTACTGCATTGGTCAGTGTGCTGTATTGGTCAGAGTACTGCATTGGTCAGTGTACTGCATTGGTCAGTGTGCTACATTGGTCAGTGTGCTGTATTGGTCAGTGTACTGCATTGGTCAGTGTGCTGTATTGGTCAGTGTACTGCATTGGTCAGTGTGCTGCATTGGTCAGTGTGCTGCATTGGTCAGTGTGCTGCATTGGTCAGTGTACTGCATTGGTCAGTGTGCTACATTTGTCAGTGTGCTGCATTTGTCAGTGTGCTACATTGGTCAGTGTGCTGCATTGGTCAGTGTACTGCATTGTTAAGTGTGCTACATTCGTCAGTGTGCTGCATTGGTCAGTGTACTGCATTGGTCAGTGTGCTGCATTGGTCAGTGTGCTGCACTGGTCAGTGTGCTGCATTGGTCAGTAAACAGCATTGGTCAGTGAGCAGCATTGGTCAGTGTACTGCATTGGTCAGTGTGCTACATTGGTCAGTGTGCTACATTGGTCAGTGTGCAGCATTGCTCAGTGAGCAGCATTGGTCAGTGTGCTACATTGGTCAGTGTGCTACATTGGTCAGTGTGCTACATTGGTCAGTGTGCTACATTGGTCAGTGTGCTACATTGGTCAGTGTGCATCATTGGTCAGTGAGCAGCATTGGTCAGTGAGCAGCATTGGTCAGTGTACTGCATTGGTCAGTGTGCTACATTGGTCAGTGTGCTACATTGGTCAGTGTGCTACATTGGTCAGTGTGCTACATTGGTCAGTGTGCAGCATTGGTCAGTGTGCAGCATTGGTCAGTGAGCAGCATTGGTCAGTGAGCAGCATTGGTCAGTGTGCTACATTGGTCAGTGTGCTACATTGGTCAGTGAGCAGCATTGGTCAGTGTGCTACATTGGTCAGTGTGCTACATTGGTCAGTGTGCTGCATTGGTCAGTGTGCTACATTGGTCAGTGTGCTACATTGGTCAGTGTGCTACATTGGTCAGTGTGCTACATTGGTCAGTGTGCTACAAGGGCCAGTGTACTGCATTGGTCAGTGTGCTGCATTGGTCAGTGTGCTACATTGGTCAGTGTGCTACATTGGTCAGTGTGCTACATTGGTCAGTGTGCTACATTGGTCAGTGTGCTGCATTGGTCAGTGTGCTTCATTGGTCAGTGAGCTACATTGGTCAGTGTGCTACATTGGTCAGTGTGCTACATTGGTCAGTGAGCAGCATTGGTCAGTGAGCAGCATTGGTCAGTGAGCAGCATTGGTCAGTGTGCTACATTGGTCAGTGAGCAGCATTGGTCAGTGTGCTACATTGGACAGTGTGCTACATTGGTCAGTGTGCTACATTGGTCAGTGTGCTGCATTGGTCAGTGTGCTGCATTTGTCAGTGTGCAACATTGGTCAGTGAGCAGCATTGGTCAGTGTGCTACAATGGTCAGTGTGCTACATTGGTCAGTGTGCTACATTGGTCAGTGTGTTGCATTGGTCAGTGTACTGCATTGGTCGGTGTGCTGCATTGGTCAGTGTACTGCATTGGTCAGTGTGCTGCATTTGTCAGTGTGCAACATTGGTCAGTGAGCAGCATTGGTCAGTGTGCTACATTGGTCAGTGTGCTACATTGGTCAGTGTGCTACATTGGTCAGTGTGCTGCATTTGTCAGTGTGCTACATTGGTCAGTGTGCTGCATTGGTCAGTGTACTGCATTTGTCAGTGTGCTACATTCATCAGTGTGCTGCATTGGTCAGTGTACTGTATTGGTCAGTGTGCTACATTCGTCAGTGTGCTGCATTGGTCAGTGTGCTGCATTGGTCAGTGTGCTACATTGGTCAGTGAGCAGCATTGGTCAGTTTGCTGCATTGGTCAGTGTGCTGCATTTGTCAGTGTGCTGCATTGGTCAGTGTGCTGCATTGGTCAGTGTGCTACATTGGTCAGTGTGCTACATTCGTCAGTGTGCTGCATTGGTCAGTGTACTGCATTGGTCAGTGTGCTACATTCGTCAGTGTGCTACATTGGTCAGTGTACTACATTGGTCAGTGTGCTGCATTGGTCAGTGTACTGCATTGGTCAGTGTGCTACATTCGTCAGTGTGCTACATTGGTCAGTGTGCAGCATTGCTCAGTGAGCAGCATTGGTCAGTGTGCTACATTGGTCAGTGTGCTACATTGGTCAGTGTGCTACATTGGTCAGTGTGCTACATTGGTCAGTGTGCTACAATGGTCAGTGTACTGCATTGGTCAGTGTACTGCATTGGTCAGTGTACTGCATTGGTCAGTGTGCTGCATTGGTCAGTGTGCTACAATGGTCAGTGTGCTGCATTGGTCAGTGTGCTGCATTGGTCAGTGTGCTACATTGGTCAGTGTGCTGCATTGGTCAGTGTGCTACAATGGTCAGTGTACTGCATTGGTCAGTGTACTGCATTGGTCAGTGTGCTGTATTGGTCAGTGTACTGCATTGGTCAGTGTACTGCATTGGTCAGTGTGCTACATTGGTCAGTGTGCTGCATTGGTCAGTGTACTGCATTGGTCAGTGTGCTGCATTGGTCAGTGTACTGCATTGGTCAGTGTGCTACATTTGTCAGTGTGCTGCATTTGTCAGTGTGCTACATTGGTCAGTGTGCTGCATTGGTCAGTGTACTGCATTGTTCAGTGTGCTACATTCGTCAGTGTGCTGCATTGGTCAGTGTACTGCATTGGTCAGTGTGCTGCATTGGTCAGTGTGCTGCACTGGTCAGTGTGCTGCATTGGTCAGTAAACATCATTGGTCAGTGAGCAGCATTGGTCAGTGTACTGCATTGGTCAGTGTGCTACATTGGTCAGTGTGCTACATTGGTCAGTGTGCAGCATTGCAGTGAGCAGCATTGGTCAGTGTGCTACATTGGTCAGTGTGCTACATTGGTCAGTGTGCTACATTGGTCAGTGTGCTACATTGGTCAGTGTGCTACATTGGTCAGTGTGCATCATTGGTCAGTGAGCAGCATTGGTCAGTGAGCAGCATTGGTCAGTGTACTGCATTGGTCAGTGTGCTACATTGGTCAGTGTGCTACATTGGTCAGTGTGCTACATTGGTCAGTGTGCAGCATTGGTCAGTGTGCAGCATTGGTCAGTGAGCAGCATTGGTCAGTGAGCAGCATTGGTCAGTGTGCTACATTGGTCAGTGTGCTACATTGGTCAGTGAGCAGCATTGGTCAGTGTGCTACATTGGTCAGTGTGCTACATTGGTCAGTGTGCTGCATTGGTCAGTGTGCTACATTGGTCAGTGTGCTACATTGGTCAGTGTGCTACATTGGTCAGTGTGCTACATTGGTCAGTGTGCTACAAGGGCCAGTGTACTGCATTGGTCAGTGTGCTGCATTGGTCAGTGTGCTACATTGGTCAGTGTGCTACATTGGTCAGTGTGCTACATTGGTCAGTGTGCTACATTGGTCAGTGTGCTGCATTGGTCAGTGTGCTTCATTGGTCAGTGAGCTACATTGGTCAGTGTGCTACATTGGTCAGTGTGCTACATTGGTCAGTGAGCAGCATTGGTCAGTGAGCAGCATTGGTCAGTGAGCAGCATTGGTCAGTGTGCTACATTGGTCAGTGAGCAGCATTGGTCAGTGTGCTACATTGGACAGTGTGCTACATTGGTCAGTGTGCTACATTGGTCAGTGTGCTGCATTGGTCAGTGTGCTGCATTTGTCAGTGTGCAACATTGGTCAGTGAGCAGCATTGGTCAGTGTGCTACAATGGTCAGTGTGCTACATTGGTCAGTGTGCTACATTGGTCAGTGTGCTACATTGGTCAGTGTGCTGCATTTGTCAGTGTGCTACATTGGTCAGTGTGCTGCATTGGCCAGTGTACTGCATTTGTCAGTGTGCTACATTCATCAGTGTGCTGCATTGGTCAGTGTAATGTATTGGTCAGTGTGCTACATTCGTCAGTGTGCTGCATTGGTCAGTGTGCTGCATTGGTCAGTGTGCTACATTGGTCAGTGAGCAGCATTGGTCAGTTTGCTGCATTGGTCAGTGTGCTGCATTTGTCAGTGTGCTGCATTGGTCAGTGTGCTGCATTGGTCAGTGTGCTACATTGGTCAGTGTGCTACATTCGTCAGTGTGCTGCATTGGTCAGTGTACTGCATTGGTCAGTGTGCTACATTCGTCAGTGTGCTACATTGGTCAGTGTACTACATTGGTCAGTGTGCTGCATTGGTCAGTGTACTGCATTGGTCAGTGTGCTACATTCGTCAGTGTGCTACATTGGTCAGTGTGCAGCATTGCTCAGTGAGCAGCATTGGTCAGTGTGCTACATTGGTCAGTGTGCTACATTGGTCAGTGTGCTACATTGGTCAGTGTGCTACATTGGTCAGTGTGCTACATTGGTCAGTGTGCATCATTGGTCAGTGAGCAGCATTGGTCAGTGAGCAGCATTGGTCAGTGTACTGCATTGGTCAGTGTGCTACATTGGTCAGTGTGCTACATTGGTCAGTGTGCTACATTGGTCAGTGTGCTACATTGGTCAGTGTGCTACATTGGTCAGTGTGCAGCATTGGTCAGTGTGCAGCATTGGTCAGTGAGCAGCATTGGTCAGTGAGCAGCATTGGTCAGTGTGCTGCATTTGTCAGTGTGCTACATTGGTCAGTGAGCAGCATTGGTCAGTGTGCTACATTGGTCAGTGTGCTACATTGGTCAGTGAGCAGCATTGGTCAGTGTGCTACATTGGTCAGTGTGCTACATTGGTCAGTGTGCTGCATTGGTCAGTGTGCTACATTGGTCAGTGTGCTACATTGGTCAGTGTGCTACATTGGTCAGTGTGCTACATTGGTCAGTGTGCTACAAGGGCCAGTGTACTGCATTGGTCAGTGTGCTGCATTGGTCAGTGTGCTACATTGGTCAGTGTGCTACATTGGTCAGTGTGCTACATTGGTCAGTGTGCTACATTGGTCAGTGTGCTGCATTGGTCAGTGTGCTTCATTGGTCAGTGAGCTACATTGGTCAGTGTGCTACATTGGTCAGTGTGCTACATTGGTCAGTGAGCAGCATTGGTCAGTGAGCAGCATTGGTCAGTGAGCAGCATTGGTCAGTGTGCTACATTGGTCAGTGAGCAGCATTGGTCAGTGTGCTACATTGGACAGTGTGCTACATTGGTCAGTGTGCTACATTGGTCAGTGTGCTGCATTGGTCAGTGTGCTGCATTTGTCAGTGTGCAACATTGGTCAGTGAGCAGCATTGGTCAGTGTGCTACAATGGTCAGTGTGCTACATTGGTCAGTGTGCTACATTGGTCAGTGTGTTGCATTGGTCAGTGTACTGCATTGGTCGGTGTGCTGCATTGGTCAGTGTACTGCATTGGTCAGTGTGCTGCATTTGTCAGTGTGCAACATTGGTCAGTGAGCAGCATTGGTCAGTGTGCTACATTGGTCAGTGTGCTACATTGGTCAGTGTGCTACATTGGTCAGTGTGCTGCATTTGTCAGTGTGCTACATTGGTCAGTGTGCTGCATTGTCCAGTGTACTGCATTTGTCAGTGTGCTACATTCATCAGTGTGCTGCATTGGTCAGTGTACTGTATTGGTCAGTGTGCTACATTCGTCAGTGTGCTGCATTGGTCAGTGTGCTGCATTGGTCAGTGTGCTACATTGGTCAGTGAGCAGCATTGGTCAGTTTGCTGCAATGGTCAGTGTGCTGCATTTGTCAGTGTGCTGCATTGGTCAGTGTGCTGCATTGGTCAGTGTGCTACATTGGTCAGTGTGCTACATTCGTCAGTGTGCTGCATTGGTCAGTGTACTGCATTGGTCAGTGTGCTACATTCGTCAGTGTGCTACATTGGTCAGTGTACTACATTGGTCAGTGTGCTGCATTGGTCAGTGTACTGCATTGGTCAGTGTGCTACATTCGTCAGTGTGCTGCATTGGTCAGTGTACTACATTGGTCAGTATGCTGCATTGGTCAGTGTACTGCATTGGTCAGTATGCTGCATTGGTCAGTGTACTGCATTGGTCAGTGTGCTGCATTGGTCAGTGTACTGCATTGGTCAGTATGCTGCATTGGTCAGTGTGCTGCATTGGTCAGTGTACTACATTGGTCAGTGTGCTACATTGGTCAGTGTACTGCATTGGTCAGTGTGCTGCATTGGTCAGTGTGCTACATTGGTCAGTATGCTGCATTGGTCAGTGTGCTGCATTGGTCAGTGTACTACATTGGTCAGTGTGCTACATTGGTCAGTGTGCTACATTGGTCAGTGTGCTACATTGGTCAGTGTGCTGCATTGGTCAGTGTACTGCATTGGTCAGTGTGCTGCATTGGTCAGTGTGCTGCATTGGTCAGTGTGCTGCATTGGTCAGTGTACTGCATTGGTCAGTGTGCTGCATTGGTCAGTGTGCTGCATTGGTCAGTGTGCTGCATTGGTCAGTGTACTGCATTGGTCAGTGTGCTGCATTGGTCAGTGTGCTGCATTGGTCAGTGTGCTGCATTGGTCAGTGTGCTGCATTGGTCAGTGTACTGCATTGGTCAGTGTGCTGCATTGGTCAGTGTACTGCATTGGTCAGTGTGCTGCATTGGTCAGTGTGCTGCATTGGTCAGTGTGCTGCATTGGTCAGTGTGCTGCATTGGTCAGTGTGCTGCATTGGTCAGTGTGCTGCATTGGTCAGTGTGCTGCATTGGTCAGTGTGCTGCATTGGTCAGTGTGCTTCATTGGTCAGTGTGCTGCATTGGTCAGTGTGCTACATTGGTCAGTGTACTGCATTGGTCAGTGTACTGCATTGGTCAGTGTACTGCATTGGTCAGTGTACTGCATTGGTCAGTGTGCTACGTTCGTCAGTGTGCTGCATTGGTCAGTGTGCTGCATTGGTCAGTGTGCTGCATTGGTCAGTGTGCTACATTCGTCAGTGTGCTGCATTGGTCAGTGTACTGCATTGGTCAGTGTACTGCATTGGTCAGTGTGCTGCATTGGTCAGTGTACTGCATTGGTCAGTGTACTGCATTGGTCAGTGTGCTGCATTGGTCAGTGTGCTGCATTGGTCAGTGTACTACATTGGTCAGTGTGCTACATTGGTCGGTGTACTGCATTGGTCAGTGTGCTGCATTGATCAGTGTGCTACATTGGTCAGTATGCTGCATTGGTCAGTGTGCTGCATTGGTCAGTGTACTACATTGGTCAGTGTGCTGCATTGGTCAGTGTACTGCATTGGTCAGTGTGCTACATTCGTCAGTGTGCTGCATTGTTCAGTGTACTGCATTGGTCAGTATGCTGCATTGGTCAGTGTACTGCATTGGTCAGTGTGCTGCATTGGTCAGTGTACTGCACTGGTCAGTGTGCTACATTCGTCAGTGTGCTGCAATCGTCAGTGTGCTGCAATGGTCAGTGTGCTGCATTGGTCAGTGTGCTGCATTGGTCAGTATGCTGCATTGATCAGTGTGCTGCATTGATCAGTGTGCTGCATTGGTCAGTGTACTGCACTGGTCAGTGTGCTACATTCGTCAGTGTGCTGCATTGGTCAGTGTGCTGCATTGGTCAGTGTGCTGCATTGGTTAGTGCGCTGCATTGGTCAGTGTGCTGCATTGGTCAGTGTGCTGCATTGGTCAGTGTGCTGAGTTGGTCAGTATGCTGCATTGGTCAGTGTGCTGCATTGGTCAGTGTGCTGCATTGGTCAGTGTGCTACATTGGTCAGTGTTCTTCATTGGTCAGTGTGCTGCATTGCTCAGTGTGCTGCATTGGTCAGTGTGCTACATTCGTCAGTGTGCTGCATTGGTCAGTGTGCTGCATTGCTCAGTGTGCTGCATTGGTCAGTGTGCTACATTCGTCAGTGTGCTGCATTGGTCAGTGTACTGCATTGGTCAGTGTACTGCATTGGTCAGTGTGCTGCATTGGTCAGTGTACTGCATTGGTCAGTGTGGTGCATTGGTCAGTGTGCTACATTCGTCAGTGTGCTGCATTGGTCAATGTGCTGCATTGGTCAGTGTGCTACATTATTCAGTGTGCTGCATTGGTCAGTGTGCTGGATTGGTCAGTGTACTGCATTGGTCAGTGTGCTGCATTGGTCAGTGTACTGCATTGGTCAGTGTACTGCATTGGTCAGTGTGCTGCATTGGTCAGTGTACTGCATTGGTCAGTGTACTGCATTGGTCAGTGTGCTACATTCGTCAGTGTGATGCATTGGTCAGTGTGCTACATTCGTCAATGTGCTGCATTGGTCAGTGTGCTGCATTGGTCAGTGGACTGCATTGGTCAGTGTACTGCATTGGTCAGTGTGCTGCATTGGTCAGTGTGCTGCATTGGTCAGTGTGCTGCATTGGTCAGTGTACTGCATTGGTCAGTGTACTGCATTGGTCAGTGTGCTACATTCGTCAGTGTGATGCATTGGTCAGTGTGCTACATTCGTCAATGTGCTGCATTGGTCAGTGTGCTACATTCGTCAATGTGCTGCATTGGTCAGTGTGCTACATTCGTCAGTGTGCTGCATTGGTCAGTGTACTGCATTGGTCAGTGTTCTACATTGGTCAGTGCACTGCATTGGTCAGTGCACTGCATTGGTCAGTTTTTTTTCTACCACAGACGTGGCCACACATTTACAATGCTAACCAGCATATATACATTTTCTTCTGTCCTCCATGGACAGGGTTAGAGATGTGTTAAACATATATTTCAAGGGTTTATTGAACAATCAACCACTGAAGGTGAGTCAGTGCTTTTAAAATGCTAAGCTAACCTACATACGTAAATACATAGATACACAGATTTACGTATGCCTTACATAAAGTGTTCGATGTGTCTTCTACACAGTGTCATTAATGTACATTTACAAAGGTTAAATGTAATTCTGATCAGCTTCCATATATACTTTATACCCATACATATACATACACGCACACATATACATATATACACACATGCATTCACAGACATTTATCTCATTCACTCTGACAGGGTGAGATAGCTGATAAAGAAACTAGTGTGCAATTAAGCACTTAATCACTGAAGGTGATTAAGGTGCTTTTACAAGCTCAGGTTATATAGTTACATCATATACATTGTATAATTAATCTATTACATGGTCAATCTTGGATACAAGTCCAATATACCATTGGTCAGTGTAAGTCATTGGTCAGTGTGCTGCATTGGTCAGTGTGCTGCATTGGTCAGTGTGCTACATTTGTCAGTGTACTGCATTGGTCAGTGTGCTACATTGGTCAGTGTGCTGCATTGGTCAGTGTGCTGCATTGGTCAGTGTACTGCATTGGTCAGTGTGCTGCATTGGTCAGTGTGCTGTATTGGTCAGTGTGCTGCATTGGTCAGTGTGCTGCATTGGTCAGTGTAGTGCATTGGTCAGTGTGCTGCATTGGTCAGTGTACTGCTTTGGTCAGTGTGCTGCATTTGTCAGTGTGCTGCATTGGTCAGTGTGCTGCATTGGTCAGTGTACTGCATTTGTCAGTGTGCTGCATTGGATAGTGTGCCACATTGGTCAGTGTACTACATTGGTCATTGTACTGCATTGGTCAGTGTGCTTCAGTGGTCAGTGTACTGCATTGGTCAGTGTGCTTCAGTGGTCAGTGTACTGCATTGGTCAGTGTACTGTATTTATCAGTTTGCTGCATTGGTCACTGTGTTACAAATACATTTACTGTATTGTAATTGCGAGAGTTGTAAGGCGTAGTTTGTGGGTATATTCTGACCTTTCCATTTGTTATTTTAATTTTCAAGAGCTTTGCACAACGCCCATCCTCCTAAAATTGTAGAATAAAAAGTATATTACAGTGTTAGTACCGCCCCCTCACCAAATTTACTTCCTCTGTGGAATATTGTTTAACGCGAATAATACTTTTCAAATTACCAGTAGAAATAATTGATATACATTATGTGTGCGTAATATATTGTCATCAGAATAATTATCACTTACCCAAATTTTTTTCGAAAATAAATTATACATGATTATCTAAGAGATTCAAGGTTTAGAACTAATTACTTTGTTTCATTAACACTGTGATGAAAAACAGAGAAATAATCACTGTGTCGGAGATATTAGGCGTAATATAATTAGGACTCCATCAAGCAAATATTGACACACTTTTAATACGAGTGAGTTCTAAAATTTGCTTAATGCATTTCTAATTTTCGATTTTACATTTGCGAGGTTTCTCTGCATTTAATCACATTATTATAAACTCTCTCTCTCTCTCTCTCTTCTCTCTCTCTCTCTCTCTCTCTCTCTCTCTCTCTCTCTCTCTCTCTCTCAGTCTCACTCTCAGTCTCACTCTCTCACTCTCATTCTCTCACTCTCATTCATTCTCTCACTCCCATTCTGTCACTCTTCCCTGTACTGCAAATTCTCTCACTCCCATTCTGTCACTCTTCCTGTACTGCAAAATTCTCTATCTCTCTGTTTACACTTTACACAAGTTCATTTCGGAAAAAGGCATCTCAGCATCTTTGGAAACAGAAAGTGAAATCAAATGAAGACAGAAGATTCCAGGGCAAGTATGCACAGATGAGAGGTGGGCTACAATGTTGAAGGAACAGGGTAGTGTTACATCCACTCTCACTGATTGCCTTGAGAAGTATTAACTTGTTAACTGTTTAGGTGGTTATTCCTCTGTTTCAACTGGCTCTTGATTTTTGGACCAGAGTTGAACGTGCAGGACTTCTGCTATATCTAATCCCATTTATCACTTATGTCGTAGATTTCGGCACTGTTTTGGTTTTGGATATCTGTGTTGATGGTCTGGTTTTGTTTCAATATATAATTATCGATACTGAACTGTTCCTAAGTGGGCATTGTCAAATCATTAATACTCATTTCTTCCAAGACATTCCTCCTCACGCGAAAGAACTATTTAAGAGCAAATTGGTGGTATTCTCTCGTAGTGGAGAACTGTACAGTGTGTTTGGTGTTTGTAAATGATGTGTTTCGGGACTCTTTGTGGGAAGAAGTCACTGTGGTAGAGCTGCACAGGTGGGAAGAGTCTCTGTAGTGTTGACATCTTTGTCAGCGGTAGAGTGACGATTCACCTTCCTGTTGACAACCTCTTCCACATAGCCACTGGAGTGACCATTGTTAACAGTAACTTCCCTCGATCAGCTAAGACCTCACGTCAACCAGATGCTAACTGGATTTATGTAAATGAGCGCGGTTGACGTATGCGTTAAATTAATTCCCTGGTACTGTTGAGGACATACACTATACTCCTTATAGCACATTTTTATATATACACCGAGAAGTGTACTCGTCTTCTCGGTGTGTATATTCACTGAAAGATTACTTCAGTCCTGGACTATGTCTTGAACTAAGCTATCCTTGCTGGTTGATCAGGAAGCACTTGTGGTTGTCTTAATAACCCCCAAACGTTCGACAGGTTTTAAGCCCAATATCAAATACATAAACACCGAGATGTGTACTACACTTCACGGTGAGTGTAAACTGAGAGTTTACTTTAGTCCTAGACAATGTCCAGGCATAAAGTATCTTTGCTGGTTGGTCACTGAGCACTTCAGGGGCCTTAATAATCCTTCAAAGTTTAATCAACTTTAAAGCCCAAACCACCACCGATATTAGTAACCTAGGCAGAGAGTGGAGCGTGGCAGTCGCTATTCGCTACCGAGACATTTACATCCACGAGAGGCAATTTCCTTCACTCTCCATCTCGAATGTAAAATTTAGAAAGAATTTTCAACGGAAGGAATTATGAAGGAGTAACCAATGTTTCCCGCAAGAAGATGTCATCAACATATCTTCAAGGGTTTAGATGATCTTATAAATCGTCAATATATATATATATATATATATTCCTCCAAAAAACACGGTAGGTTAAACAATAAATACTATGATATTTCCCTACTATTAACAGCGCAACAAAATAGATAACTATGGATGATGATATTGATGTAAAATTAAGTGAATCGTAAAGGGAAACCTGTGATTAATAAATAGATGTTTTCTTCATTTATTTGTGATAATAGAGAGCCTATTATGAGAAAAGGGCGCTCTCTGGGATCCTCACGTGCAACCGATGCGGGTACACCCATGATAGGGAAGAA
>WNGS01160354.1:117079-127193 GCA_020271785.1 Procambarus virginalis
ATTTCTATGAACGCATGGTTGGTACGGTAAAAACGTTCTCTACGGAAAACCCTACACCGCCAAAAGATTGACCTGCAGGAGCTTCAAACATAGTCATAGAGATAGAAGCACGAGTCAATAACCGACACTTACCTACCTCTCTGATGAGGTTTTGCAGCGTGAACCATTAAGTCCAGTCATTTGATGTATGGTAGACCTCTCAAAACTTGTGTCCCTTACGGACGAGGAACCAGAGGATCCTTCATATGTCAAAGAGAGTGATTTGGTTCAACGTTTCAAACATCTATCAAGGGTGATAAGTCGGTGGAATGACGTATGGACTCGAGAATACCTTACAGCTCTGAGAGAGTATCATTACGGGGCCAAACCCCTACAACAGAATTAACTTGAACCCTGGTGACATAGTTCTGGTGGATAGTGATGGACCACGCTCAGAGTGGCCTATAGGTCAAATAGTCTCTGTTCATCAGACAGTCAGGGCATCTTGAGAATAGTGAAAGTAAAATGCCGAGGCAACACTACTCTCAAAAACTTAGAGAAATTAGTTCCTTTAGAACTGGCCAGGAACGAAGACGTACAGCGACTTCCAGCACCCGATACGCCAGTACGGGACATACGTCCCCAAAGGACTGCAGCTCAACAATGTAAACTCAAATTAAAGCAGCATTATAATTCTGAAGGAGAAGAATAAAGTGATCGCAGTCCTTACCGGGACTTCGACCCGTGTTCTTCCCCCCCGGAATTATGTCGGAAACCGACACACTCATACACAAATAGTATAGTCTTCCCTTAACAGTATCCTCTTAAATTAGAGAATGGAGACTCCGTGACGTCATCGACGTCGCCGCAGTATTTACATTATTAAACCACTGTTCATACAACAGTTTAATGTCTAAATTGAATAAAAAAGTGTTCAATAAGACTGAATATAATTATTAACACCAAAATATAGCTTGATTCCCTTGTTAACGTAAATTTAACTTAGAAGTAGAACACAATATTGGAACAAGGGAGGCAGAGCGTCTCTTACAGACGCCATGCTGACAAAACAATAACAATGGGTGCTCGCGTGTTGTGATAATGGCCACACAGATAGACCTACTCTGCCTGAAGAAACTGCCACAGCAACATCACTACTACAAATGAGAGCACTCCAGTATCCGTTACCAAGTA
The DNA here is from genome assembly GCA_020271785.1 of Procambarus virginalis. Lineage (NCBI taxonomy): Eukaryota > Metazoa > Arthropoda > Malacostraca > Decapoda > Cambaridae > Procambarus > Procambarus virginalis. Next base: position 118,253 of record WNGS01160354.1, read on the forward strand.
TTTGTTTATTATTCTAGTGCACTAATTAATATCAAATTTAAGACGGTTACAATATATGAACAACACCACACCATGTACGTGTACCCCATTTTTACAGCCCTCACATACCATGTTATACCTGTATTGATATGTTTAGGGAAATGTACTAACTCCTTGCATCCCAAACAGGTAAATTGTGACTTGGAACAGCAAGTAGCTGAACAATAGAACTACACATGTACCTAGCTGTTGCCAGCCTTGAAGGCCTCCACAGCCGCCATTGGCACCATGAGGCACAGGGCCACACCCACATAGATGCTACCATGACACAGCCTTAGTGGCCCTTACTACAGGCTCAGATAAGGCCATTCTAGTTATTGTAGTAGTATTCATAACTAGTAATAATTGTTGAAATAATAGTAGATTAGACCACCATATGTGGTATGACAAAATAATATAATTAAACTTAGGTAAACAATTTGCAGTTTAAGAAGGAGCCATTACAAAGTGGTTTAAGCTACAAATTGTCCCCCCATTTGTGTGAGATTAATTTCAGGCAGTTTTAACAAGTACATACAGTCCACTCAATTTCTTACCTACTAAGAAACAAATACGATAAACTTTAATTTATTGAAGTCAATTAAAAGGAGATATACTGCCTGGAGTTTTTACCACAAAGCGCAGCAATTTTAATGCACTCGACTACTGCGTCAAAATTACAGGCGTTTATGAAATTAAAAGCACATTAAAATACTGACGCTGTCTCAAAGTAATCAGGTTAGGTTTTAACGTTTAGGCTCGGTTCTGTTGAGGGAAAACCTCTTCTGATTTAATACTTGTCAAGTCGTGAGCGATTTGTAACCAAGATGGAATGAAAATCTGTTGAGACTGTGCTATGGCTCGTTAATATGTAAGAAGCAGCAAGGCACAAAATGTTTCTCATAATTGGAGGCAAATTGATGGGAATCCATTGGACATGTACATGCGGTAGACCAATACAAATAGTCTAGTAGAACATATTCTGAAGGGGGGCATTAATTGCTTCCTTAGTCGAGTTTTCGTTTTCGGTGTAGGAACTATCAACCTTTTAAAGACTTGATAAGGCCACCACGATTGCCTACTGACCAACCTGGAAGTATATTTTAACGCTGAACATAGTCCTGGACAAGAGTAAACTCCCAGTGTATATACACCAAGAAGCATTATACACATTTCCTGATGTATATACTCCTGAGGTCGTCAGGCGAAAATCGCTAATTAAGACAATGTCACACACATGGTCAGTATTCTCCTGGTGCGGTGGCGGGTCGGTGTGGCTAACAGGTCGACCAGATGAATTTTTATGTTCATTTTGTTTTGTTTTTGTCCAGGCAAGGGTTCCTTCACCCCCGGTGCTGGCCCGTCCCGCAGGAAGAAGGAATTACACCCCATTTAAACACATTAATCTCAATCGCAGATCACTGAGGGTTCTCCACTCACCAGAATTATTAATTAAGTGAGAACTCTTAGTTTTGCACTTGTTAAAATACGACTTACGGTGACTTCATTTTGCAGTTGGGTATATATAATCTCATCACAACTGTTTCAATTGCGGGCTATTGATACCCGTGCCACCTCTTGGATGGCTTAATCTTCATCAGTCATCATGTAAATCCATTCTTCTGAAGATGTATTATTAAATACGAAAGTTTTTGCGGTCTCTGCTGATCCTGTTGGGAAGGACAAGGCTGCTTTATGGACCACAGATTCGGCCACCCAGAGAGGGTCTGCTCCAGTAGCCCCCACTTGTACAATGTCGTCCTCACCCGGAGCCCTGGCAGGGTGTTTCTCCCTTAGGGCTTGAGCTGTTGCGGCATCTCTGTCGGCAATTGAGTCTTCACTGCTGATGACTCTTATTGCGCTAATAGTTCTTCTATTCCTTCTTCTATTTTCTTGGTGACTGATGTTCTGATTTTTGATGTCTCGGATATGCCACTGTTGCTCTTCCTGCCGTGGGTGTTTCTCGCGCGAGTGGGAAGGCGCACCTGGTTGTCCTCCCTGGGAAAATCATTTATAGCTTTGATGACTGAGGCAGCTAAGGTTTTGTCTCTCCTTGCAGGGGTGACTAGACATATGTTGCCAAACAGTAGGAGGTTGTGCCATGCTTGGGTAGTTCCAGGAGAGTCGTTGACCTTTCTCAGGAGGGCAGATAATTTGGCTGCTGCATGGGGGCGGGCTGCTTTAGGGATGTGTTGCAAGGTTCTGGCTGATGTTGCTTTGATAGCTTCTAATAAATTTTCTGTGGAAATGAAGGACTGGGAGGTGTTTTGCCTGACGGGCGGTGTGGGCTGTTGATTGGTGTTCTCACCAATCAACAGCTTATTCAGAGTTAAATGACAAGTTTTTCCCTGAATGCTCTGTGTTCCCTTCTCTGAGGCTGTGGGTCCCAATAATTGCACCAGAGGTGGTACCCCTCTATATATAATATATAAATATATATATATATATATATATATATATATATATATATATATATATATATATATATATATATATATATATATATTTTATATATAGGGGGGTACCACCTCTGGTGCAATTATTGGGACCCACAGCCTCAGAGAAGGGAACACAGAGCATTCAGGGAAAAACTTGTCATTTAACTCTGAATACATAAGGGTGTTCGCTTCTCCTACCACCCCCCTTTTTTATGGTGTACACTTTATTAAGCATGGTTATACAGTTACATATCTGATTGTATACAAAAAATGAACATTAAGAGGACACAAAAATAGTTCGCTTCCTAGAGGCTGTAGATTTCCTCGAACTCCTCCGACGTTGGGCAGGAACCGAGGATGCAGCGAGCATTCCCCCTCTGGATCGCGACACTGAGGCGCTGAAAGAGAAAACTTGCCGCTCTAGGGTCTCTTGTGGTGTCAATGAGCTTGGAACCAAGATCCTTTAGAAACCTTCTTGCACTCTCTCCCCATGGGCCTAGGGTCTCAGACCCTATTGGAACGAAGTTGTACCGATGATCTAATTGCCTGTACTTGGCTGACTTGTCTCTTTCTCTGTGTGTCGCCGCGGCTCCTGCTGTGCCGGCAGAGAGGTTGATGTATGTGGCTGCCAGGGTGGATACGCAAGTATAGTCCCATGCCAACTGTCTGCCACCCTTCCACGGACGCAGTGTGATTCCGTCTGGTCGGCCGGCAAAGCTAACAGAGTCACGGTTCAGAAGGTTGCGGGGCTCTCTCTCCGCTGGACACTGGGCAGAGGCAAGGCTTCTTTTAATGATGTCGTTGACTTCGTCGTGTCTAGTGTGCCAACCACCAGATTTTCCACAGTGCAGGCCATGCAATCCATATTCGTCAGCATCTGCCTCGCCGCAAATACACCTATGAACAGTGAGGATAGGGGCAGCAAGACGGAGAGCGACTGCAATACGGAGCTCCTGCGGATCAAGACGTGCTCCTGCTCCTGCGGAGCTCCTGCGGATCAAGATCAATATATATATATATATATATATATATGTGTGTGTACTCACCTAGTACTCACCTAGTTGTGCTTGCTGGGGTTGAGCTTTGGCTCTTTGGTCCCGCCTCTCAACCGTCAATCAACAGGTGTACAGGTTCCAGGGCCTATTGGGCTCTATCATATCTACACTGGAAACTGTGTATGGAGTCAGCCTCCACCACATCACTTCCTAATGCACTCCATTTGTCAACCACTCTGACACTAAAAAGTTCTTTCTTATATCTCTGTGGCTCATTTGGGCACTCAGTTTCCACCTGTGTCCCCTAGTGCGTGTGCCCCTTGTGTTAAACAGCCTGTCTTTATCAACCCTGTCGATTCCCTGAGAATCTTGAATGTGGTGATCATGTCCCCCCTAACTCTTCTGTCTTCCAACGAAGTGAAGTTTAATTCCTGCAGTCGCTCCTCGTAGCTCATACCTCTCAGCTCGGGTACTTCGAACCCATGCCGTCTAGGATCACCCCTAAACGTACACTGTGCCGTGACCACCGCACCAATGATCGTCTGATATCATTGAATCAAACAATCATTGGTGCGGTGGTCACGGTACTGTGTATGTTTAGGGTGATCCTAGACGTCATTGGTTCGAATCCTGGCCTGGTCAAAGAGCTCTTAGTGATATATATATATATATATATATATATATATATATATATATGTCGTACCTAGTAGCCAGAACGCACTTCTCAGCCTACTATGCAAGGCCCGATTTGCCTAATAGGCCAAGTTTTCATGAATTAATTGCTTTTCCACTACCTAACCTACCTAACCAAACCTAACCTAACTTTTTCGGCTACCTAACTTAACCTAACCTATAAAGATAGGTTAGGTAGGTAGGGTTGGTTAGGTTCGGTCATATATCTACGTTAATTTTAACTCCAATAAAAAAAATTTACCTCATACATAATAAAATGGGTAGCTTTATCATTTCATAAGAAAAAAATTAGAGAAAATATATTAATTCAGGAAAACTTGGCTTACTAGGCAAATCGGGCCTTGCATAGTAGGCCAAAAAGTGAGTTCTGGCTACTAGGTACGACATATATATATATATATTATATATATATATATATATATATATATATATATATATATATATGTCGTACCTAGTAGCCAGAACGCACTTCTCAGCTTACTATGCAAGGCCCGATTTGCCTAATAAGCCAAGTTTTCATGAATTAATGTTTTTTCGACTACCTAACCTACCTAACCTAACCTAACTAACTTTTTTCGGCTACCTAACCTAACCTATAAAGATAGGTTAGGTTAGGTTAGGTAGGGTTGGTTAAGTTCGGTCATATATCTACGTTAATTTTAACTCCAATAAAATAATTTACCTCATACATAATGAAATGGGTAGCTTTATCATTTCATAAGAAAAAATTAGAGAAAATATATTAATTCAGGAAAACTTGGCTTATTAGGCAAATCGGGCCATGCATAGTAGGCTGAGAAGTGTGTTCTGGCTACTAGGTACGACATATATATATATATTATATATATATATATATAATATATATATATATAATATATATATATATATATAAAATGTCGTTCCTAGTAACCAGAACGCACTTCTCGGCCTACTATGCAAGGCTCGATTTGCCTAATAGGCCGAGTGATTTTCTTATTTTCAATAAAATGCTTCCATTAGTTTATTTGAAATATTAGTATTATAATATGTTAAGAACATGAATTACTGACTTAGTTATATTATTTAGCTTAGTTTAAGATAGGTTAGGTTAGGTTATGTAGGGATGGTTAGGTTGGGTTATATATCTACGTTAGTTTTAACTCAAATGAAGAGAACTTTACTCATACATAATGAAATGGATAGTTGTTTCAATTCATAAGAAAAAATATCGAAAAATATATAAATTCAGGAAAACTTGGCTCATTAGGCAAATCGGACCTTGCATAGTATGCCGAGAATTGCTTTCTGGCTACTAGGTAAAACATATTATATATATATATATATATATATATATATATAATATATATATATATATATATATATGTATCATTGAATATGACAGCATATTCTGTTTTAACTATTTTCTGGATTAGGTTTCTATCCCTCTAACTAATGCTCTTGCATCAGGGTTTAATTGGAAGAGAAGTTCTCCAATAGTCATGTTCCCAACGAACATGACTTTTGGTGAACTCTTCCCACTAAACCCTGATGCAAGAGCATTAATTAGAGGTATAGAAGCCCTAAACCAGAAAATAGTTAATACAGAATATGCTGCCAGTATACACCAATATAATTAGTTACTTTTTTATTTAAAAATCAGGCCTAAAGATGAGTAGCAAAAATAGTGTGGTGTAGATTATTTATATTATAAGCAACAGAAAGTGTAAAGTGATTTGAAACAAGACGTGTGGCGAGAAGTGCTCTCAGACTGTCAACATTATGGTGGTCAGGTCCAGCACACTAACAGGTCCCTCGTGACGTGCTTAGAGAGAGAGAATAAACATTACACGTTTGGTTGGTGCCGGCGTGAACGACCATCAACCTCGGGAGGGTCACGAGCCACAACACCTTGCTGTCCAACCAGCAAGTATACGTTGACACCACTGAATATAGTCCCCAGCTAGAGTATACTCTCAGTGAATATACACCGTGAGGCGCGGTAAGAGGTGACAGGTGTAAACTGTCTGTATATACGTCCACAACCAGGCACTGCTGGACCTTCACTGCTGGACCTTCACTGCTGGACCTTCACTGCTTGACCTTCACTGCTTGACCTTCACTGCTTGACCTTCACTGCTGGACCTTCACTGCTGGACCTTCACTGCTGGACCTTCACTGCTTGACCTTCACTGCTGAACCTTCACTGCTGGACCTTCACTGCTGGACCTTCACTGCTTGACCTTCACTGCTGGACCTTCACTGCTTGACCTTCACTGCTTGACCTTCACTGCTGGACCTTCACTGCTGGACCTTCACTGCTGGACCTTCACTGCTGGACCTTCACTGCTGGACCTTCACTGCTGGACCTTCACTGCTTGACCTTCACTGCTTGACCTTCACTGCTGGACCTTCACTGCTTGACCTTCACTGCTTGACCTTCACTGCTGGACCTTCACTGCTTGACCTTCACTGCTTGACCTTCACTGCTTGACCTTCACTGCTTGACCTTCACTGCTGGACCCTAAAAAACTCGCTACGGCTCTCTAAATTCCCCGCACTAAAATTATTTAACAGCGCAGATCGGTTTATTTATAAAATTATTTATCAGCGCAGCATAACCAAATACATTTTGTTATATAGTATCATATATTACATTATCGTTTTGCTCGAGTTTTATATATTCAGAAACGTTACAAAAGCAGTAACTTTAATAGTGGGAGTTAGAGCCCACCTAAATCTATAAAACATGTAACTCGTGCTTTATATAATGTGGCGCTAAGCTTTATCGTTATCTCGAGGTTATCTTGAGATGATTTCGGGGCTTAGCGTCCCCGCGGCCCGGTCCTCGATCAGGCCTCCATTTTGTTACACATCCCCGGGAAGCAGCTCGTAGCAGCTGTCTAACTACCAGGTACCTATTTACAACTAGGCAAACAGAGGCATCAGGGTGAAAGAAACTTTGCAAATTTCTTTCCGCCACCGACGGGATTGAACCTGGAACCTTAGGACTACGAATCCCGATCGTTGTCCTAAGAGCTGTCAGTCCCAAATTGAAGATTTAAGTCGCTAAAGTGACTTCGTAGCGCAGTAGTCAACGCTGTCGGATGAAAACCAATACATCCGGGACTCATCACCCACGTGCTGGACGGAGACGTTTGTGCACGTTTCCTTTCACCTATAGCCTAAAGTGCCCTGGCCGAAAATATGTACTCGAGTTGTAGCCACCTGTTGTGGGTTGCATTCATGGGAAGGCAGTTGATAGGAATTGTTCTATCAAGAGCTTATAGATTTTAGCGATAATTCAACTATTACAACATTCGGGTAATGGCATTTGCAACAAATGATGAGATGACAGATGATCATTCTGGTTACAGTGGTGGAGTTGGTGTAGAGAAGAGGGTTACAGTGGTGGTGTTGGTGTAGAGAAGAGGGTTACAGTGGTGGAGTTGGTGTAGAGAAGAGGGTTACAGTGGTGGAGTTGGTGTAGAGAAGAGGGTTACAGTGGTGGTGTTGGTGTAGAGAAGAGGGTTACAGTGGTGGAGTTGGTGTAGAGAAGAGGGTTACAGTGGTGGAGTTGGTGTAGAGAAGAGGGTTACAGTGGTGGTGTTGGTGTAGAGAAGAGGGTTACAGTGGTGGTGTTGGTGTAGAGAAGAGGGTTACAGTGGTGGTGTTGGTGTAGAGAAGAGGGTTACAGTGGTGGAGTTGGTGTAGAGAAGAGGGTTACAGTGGTGGAGTTGGTGTAGAGAAGAGGGTTACAGTGGTGGTGTTGGTGTAGAGAAGAGGGTTACAGTGGTGGAGTTGGTGTAGAGAAGAGGGTTACAGTGGTGGAGTTGGTGTAGAGAAGAGGGTTACAGTGGTGGTGTTGGTGTAGAGAAGAGGGTTACAGTGGTGGTGTTGGTGTAGAGAAGAGGGTTACAGTGGTGGAGTTGGTGTAGAGAAGAGGTTACAGTGGTGGTGTTGGTGTAGAGAAGAGAGTTACAGTGGTGGAGGAAGTGTGTGTGTGTATAGTGGAGTTTCATATCATTCCTTTGATTTAGTCATTCTCCTTTTCCCCTTCATCTTTACTACCCTATTTTTGGTTATCTCTCCTATAGCATTTTCTCTCTCCTCCTATTCTTCACAGTGTGTTTATCATGCTCCACCCTTCTTCTGTGCTTCATAATTCCAGATTTATTCAAGCTGCTTCATCCAGTCTATTTCCGTTCCTTATCCTTACTAAGTATATCCTTATCTGGGATTTTTAATTTCTCCCTCTATTTATGTTTATTTTCCTCTCTGATCCTCGCCCGTTTTCTTCAGCGCTTTCATTCCATCTTTATTCTCCCTCTTCCCATCCTTTAATCCATCTTTTCCTTCATTTCTTTCAAACTAATCATCTTTTTAGCTTCATTCTTTTCTCTAAATTCTTCTTCTTCATGACTTTTCTTCATTTTATCATCCTTCTGATAACTTTATTTTTCATTCCCTACCTTATTCTTTCTTCATCCTTCCCTCCATTCTCTTAAATTTGCCTTATCCTCCTTTCTATTATTTATATTCTTTTACCCTCCATATATCTTATTTATTTTTGTTCACACGCAGAGGTTGTACACGCGGGTGGGTAGGTACACACCAGGTGTACACGCGGGTGGAGGACACACAGAGGTGTACACGCGGGTGGGAGGTACACACAGAGGTGTACACGCGGGTGGGAGGTACACACAGGATCAGTGTACAGGAGCAGATGGCTTTTTCGGGGGGGGGGGGGAGGGAGGTGTCTTGTTAGTCGGCTTAGAACATTCTCCCCTCCCCCCCCCTCCCCTGTTCCTAAAAGGTTAA
>WNGS01160354.1:136121-165814 GCA_020271785.1 Procambarus virginalis
GTTGCAATTGTTGGGACCCACAGCCTTGGAGAAGGGAATAAATAGCATTCAGGAAAAACTTGTCATTACTCTGAATAAGCTGTTGATTGGTGAGAAACACAATCAACACAGCCCACACAGCAGGCAGGCAAAATACCTCCCAGAGCTTCATTCCCAAACAAAATTTATTGAAGCTATCAAAGCAACATCAGCCGGAACCTTGCAACACATCCCAAAGCTGCCCGCCCGCTAGCTGCAGCCAAACTATCTGCCCTCATGAGAAAGGTCAACGACTCTACTGGAACGACAAGCATGGCACATCCTACTGTTTGGCAATATATGTATAGCCACCCCTGCAAGGAGAGAGACAAAAACTTAGCTGCCTCAGTCATCAAAGTCATAAATGATTTTTCCAGGGAGGACAACCAGGTGCGGCCTTCCCACTCGCGCGAGAAACACCCAGCGGCAGGAAGAGCAACAGTGACATATCCGAGACATCAAAAATCAGAACATCAGTCACCAAGAAAATAGAAGCAGGAATAGAAGAACTATTAGCGCAATAAGAGTCATCAGCAGTGAAGACTCAATTGCCGACAGAGTGCCGCACAGCTCAACCCTAAGGGAGAAACACACTGCCAGGGCTCGGGTGAGGACTACATGTACAAGTGGGGGCTACTGGAGCAGAACCTCTCTGGGTGGCCGAATCTGTGGTCCACAAAGCAGCCTTGTCCTTCCCAACAGGATCAGCAGAGACCGCAAAAACTTTCGTATTTAAAATACATCTTCAGAAGAATATTTACATGATACTGATGAAGGATTAAGCCATCAAGAGGTGGCACGGGTATCAATAGCCGCAATGAAAACAGTTGGTGATGAGATTAATATACACAACGCAAAATGAAGTCACCGTAAGTCGTATTTAACAAGTGCAAAACTAATAGTTCTCACTTAGTTAATATTCTGGTGAGTGGAGAACCCTCAGTGATCTGCGATTGAGATTAATGTGTTTAAATGGGTGTAATTCCTTCTTTCCTGCCGGGACGGCCGCCCCACCGGGGGTGAAGGAATCCTTGCTGGACAAAACACAAACAAAATGAACATAAAAGTATCATTGTCGACACTGTTAGCCACAACCGACCGCCACCCACCAGGAGAATACGACCATGTGTGTGACATTGTCTTAATTGGCGATTTTCGCCTGACGACCTCAGGAGTATATACATCAGGAAATGTGTATAATGCTTCTTGGTGTATATACACTGGGAGTTTACTCTTGTCCAGGACTATGTTCAGCGTTAAAATATACTTCCAGGTTGGTCAGTCGGCAATCGTGGTGGCCTTATCAACTCTTTAAAAGGTTGATAGTTCCTACACCGAAAACGAAAACTCGACTAAGGAAGCAATTAATGCCCCCCTTCAGAATATGTTCTACTAGACTATTTGTATGGTCTACCGCATGTACATGTCCAATGGATTCCCATCAATTTACCTCCAATTATGAGAAACATTTTGTTCCTTGCTGCTTCTTACATATTAACGAGCCATAGCACAGTCTCAACAGATTTTCATTCCATCTTGGTTACAAATCGCTCACGACTTGACAAGTATTAAATCAGAAGAGGTTTTCCCTCAACAGAACCGAGCCTAAACGTTAAAACTAACCTGATTACTTTGAGACAGCGTCAGTATTTTAATGTGCTTTTAATTTCATAAACGCCTGTAATTTTGACGCAGTAGTCGAGGGCATTAAAATTGCTGCGCTTCAATATTGAACCAATATTAAGCTAGGTGACAAGTTGCATTAAGTTGATTAAGTAAGAGAACAAGTTGCATCAAGTGCATGACTTGAAAGCCACCTCATCAGGGCCCTGGGTTTGGGGTAACACAGGTTTAACTTCCCGTATGTTAATACAGCAATAAATGGTAATTTTTCTGAATTCTTATGAATGCTGCGCTGGTGCTGTGAGGTCTTCCCAACTAAGGTGTTGAAGCCATCGAGGTAACTAAGCTTCATCAGGGTGCACATCGCTTCATTATGCCAACCAAGGCACTGAAACAGGTGTAGGTAATGAAGAAATATTTTTACAAACCTCTCTCCCGTGTTAGTTGCTGAAGAGAGAGAGAGAGAGGGACACACACACGTCTCTATATGTTTCTCAACGACAAGGAAACGTATTATCACTTTAAGAAGGTGTTCCAAGTGAGGACAATATATCGACATGCGCGGGTGATAGAAGGGTCACATTTACTCTATTTGATATTGATAATTAAGTTAGTTAAAATGAGATGTTTTATGATGGTAAAAGTCCAAAGACTAATGTATTTAAGAATAATTCCAACACAATAGCTGGTGAATTTTAATAGTATGTGGCATGATATCCCGTTTTCTATAGACGGAAAACTCCACTACAAGTTACATTTCTATGGGTAACTTGTTTATACAACGCAGCAGCATTATCTGCAATTGTATGTAATATATTAAATGGTGTCGGATTTTCCGACATAATTTCCCGGGGGCTGCTCACGGGTCGAAGTCCTATTTAGAACAGACGAACACCGATACTCCTCCTTCGAATTATTAGATTAATTTGATGTTAGTAGTTAGTAATCACATTTGTGTGTCTGTTCGTACAGGACGGATGTCCCGTACTAGAGTTGCAGGGTTAGAAGTCTAATGCGATTTCATTTCCCTGTTAACTCTTGAAAGGCTCAAATTCAAGCCTAAATACATATTATTTAACCCAGAAGACTGAATGTGATCAAGTACTACAGTCAAGTATGATTCAGGACTGCAGTGAGATCAGTGACATTAGATAACTTGAAGCTTGTTCAGGTAACTGGTCACTGATATATAAACACTGAGGCCCATGGAATTCATCTTGATTAAATAATAAATGTATCACAATCAGTCGTCAGATTTATTGGGGTTTAATTTAGTTAATTGATTCAGAGGATTGAATAGCCCATCACTAAAGTCAAGTATGGTTCTGAGACTGCAGTGGGTTCAGTGACATTGGTCGCTGTGACTTGTAGCTGTTTAGGCTACTGTTCACTGATTTGCCACTGAAGCCTCATGAACTCATCTTCAGCTTTAAATGATGATATTAACATCAACCTCTGTTGCTATAGTCAGCTGTAATCTCCTTAGTATAATGCTACTGGAGAAATATAATCAGCTGACAAATTTAGATTTCTATTGGTATTGTTTATCTGCAGACATAGGTCTCCTCAGGCTTGATACTGGGCCTGAGAGTAATTTGCCTCCTGCAGAATTTAGCATGGTTATGCCCTGATATTTAGTAGGGCTACCGATGAATCGATGGTAGTAGTCTGTCCCTACAAGGAGATCGAAGTCGGTGAGGTGATCAGACTTAATATTATCTGCCAATTTTATTCCTCTATTTCTCAGGAATTTGGCTGTTGCTCTCAGACCTTGAACTTGTAGGTCTACTGGTATTTTGTCCACCACAATGGCTTGTACTTGACAGACGTACCTGCCTAAACGTACTGATGGTTGTACCACCTGGTAGACTTGAGGTTCTGCATCTGTTATAAACCCTGAGATGTTCAATGTCGTCTGGGCTACAGGCCTTAATTGTAGTTCATCTGCCAACCTTTTAGTGACATGTTCTCTGGGACCCTTGGTCAAACAACCCACGGGTATGGACCTTGGCCCTCTTATTCTGGATGGTAATTTGGGCAGTAGGCAAAGTTGTATTACCTTTAGACTTTGCCGATTGGACACTCTTCGTTTGTTGCACCTTGCAGTACTGCACTGTGGTGGGAATGCTATCTTCCACCTTGGGGTTTGGAGACGTTGTTTTGGTGTCTCTGCACAATGCTGCATGGTGCTGACCTTTGTTACACCTATTACAGGTGTGTAATTGGGTCTCACAATCGTTGATGTTATGTTTCCTGAGGCACCTCGTGCAATGTTGCAAATCTTTGAGTCGCTCAACACGGGCGTCACTATCAGGAAAATTAGGGCAGTGGTACAGTGAATGTTTCTCATTGCAGAACAAACATGTTCCATAGCTTCCAGTACACTTTGGTGTCACGTTCTTGGGTGACACAGAAACTATAGGCTTGGAGGGTCCCACTGCATATACGCCCACACTGCCACTGTTCCACTTTGGTGTTGAATTATATTGTCTAGATTGATTTGGAGTACCTTTGGTACTCTGTGGTCTACTATTATTGGTTTCTGAGGGTTTACTTGGTGGTTTTAATTTGTCATGTGTTCGTAATTGATGAACTACTGACCTTAAACCTTCAGATATTTCATTCATGGATAAGATGCTTTTATTGTAATGAGCACTTATTTGTCTCAATATGTCCCTAGGTATTTTCTCCTGGACAATTATTTTCAAGACCCACTCTGCCCCGTTTGTATCTGCTGTCAGGCTGAGGGCATTGATCAATGATTCTACCTCCAGCTTGAAGACTTGGAGTGAATCAGCTGAAGCCTCCGGTGGGGGTAAATGCAACAGCTCATGAACTAAATGTGATGTTCTTACATCTGGATCAGCATAATTATCCTTGAGGAGTTTTACTGCCAGATCATAGCCGTCATTAGTTAATCTCAGATGGGATACTACTGTTTTAGCCTCACCTGATAATTGGCCTTGCAAATAAGAGAATTTACTACTCTTTGGTAAAGATTGTTTTGAGTCCACAAGGTCAACGAATTTGTTCCAAAATTCGTCCCAATCTTCCTCGTCTTTTCCCGAGAAAGTGGGTAAATTAATTGGAGGAAGTCGAGCTTCTGCTTGACTCGTATTAGATGCAACTGTTGTTGTTGTTGCTGCCTTGTTCTGGGCAATTAATTTGACGTAAGGCTGTAACGTGGCCTGAGTGTGATCTTCATAACTCGCTAGATCAACCATAATGTCGTCTATTTCTGTTTCTGATAAATTGGTGTTGGCAAGTTCAGCCACATATGTTGCTATTTGGCATTTGATTTGCTCAAATTTACCTGCAGCTGCTTGATAATAGCTTTCCAGGTCAGCATAATCAACTGGAGATTGTTGTGACAAATCTTCACATTTCTTGATCTGTCGTGTTAAGTGGCCTTTAAGACCTGCAAGGGTTCTTTTCATTCTCCCTGCATTATCCATATTGGCTAGTTGGTGAAGCCTTGTGGGGCTTGTACTTGGGTTGCTCATAATAATGAACAAGCACTGATGGTAGCCTAGGGTAAAAATTCTGCACCCACTAGGCGACAATCCTACCTCTACTAGAGGTTAGCACTTAAAATTAATACACATTATATATATACAATCATACACACTAATGATTTGAGTGATAAATCAGTGTCATTGGAAGTACCTTTAGGTTAGCTCCTCAAAATCACCCTAGGATGGTATAGACACTAATTAATCACTCAAAGGTGTAATGATCATAAGTAAATTATTATATAAACACAACTCAACTCGAGTTGATAAAAATTACACCCAAATAGGGTCTGCACCATTCATTAATGGTGCTAGGTTGTTTAATATAGTACCACTAGACTATGGTAATAATGGGACTAGGATGAACAATAAATAGTTCAACTAGTCAATGGTAATATCCTACCCTGTTGTGGGTTGGCAATTAGTAAATATTGTATTGAGAACACTAGTGCAATATATATTATACACAATTATTGACAATAGCCTCTTAATTAGCCTCTCTGAAACTTCTAATATTATCAAGAAGTATTAAATATAATTGACCTCGCGAAATAAACATCACAAAATTCGTGGATAATCTCTCACACGAAATTTAACACCACGAACTCGGTGAACAATCTCGCGAGGACATAGCCACTAATTTGGCTGGCTTTAATATTAGCGCTGTCATTCCACTGAATAAGAACCCACCAAATCGGAGGGTTGCCGTGAAACCGCTGAGTAGGCTGAACTGGGCTTGAGGGGCTCCTGGGCTCGCTAGCTCGAGGCAACGCCGCCGGTCTTTGATACTGTATTGTTCACACTGCACTATTATATTTAATGAATCCACTGGTTAACTGGTTCATCCGGTACTAAGATGACCAAATAATCTGTCATCCGGTTCAAAGGACCAAATAATGTGGGAACCGACCTGTGAGATTTATATATATTTAATTTATATGAATTTATATAGAATTTATATTTACGTTAATTTATATACTTCGATAGCAATTTGTATAATGTTGAGTGGACTGTATTTCTGCAATAATCTCACAAATCGATTCATACACATTAGGGGGGGGTATATTGAATTTATATATATGCAGCCAACCAAACTACAGTATTAAACCACATATATTGTTAAACATTAAAGAGGTTCCTTATCTTATTGTACAGCAGGCTTAGTCCACCAGGTAAAACTAGGATGTAGACACCAAATTTTCCTCGTGTGAGGTAGCTTCCATCACCCTGGTAACTGATACACAAAGCATGCTTCCTCGTCTTGTACCTGTCAAAGGGCGCTTGCTATAAAGCCAGAATCCTAAATGACAGCTATATCAGAGAAAACACTGTACTTGAACCAAATAAAGACCAAGGCTTAATTACCTTTAGTTTGAGGCGATCTCGTATTCTAACCGGCTCACCCTATCTACTGACATTAATGGCCAAAAATGATTAGATATACAGGTTTCGGCAAAACACTTAGCTTGTTTATTGTTGACTGCGTGTTGATAATGGTAGACCTTTGGTTCCCATAACACTTCGTCCTAAAGAAATTAACAGGAGTCGTTTACTCCCGTGCGCCTCTGTGGTCTAATAACAACAATGGCACTCCATAATAATGATGCTACTGGCCGACATTGTCCAGATATGATAGGAGCCAAATTGCTCCATGCGTCTCGGAGGCGACAACAACAATGGCTGACCACTCCCTACTCACTGATGCCTCCCTCACTTTGTAGAGATGCCAGTAATTTGATAGAAGGGTCACATTTACTCTATTTTGATATTGATAATTAAGTTAGTTAAAATGAGATGTTTTTATGATGGTAAAAGTCCAAAGACTAATGTATTTAAGAATAATTCCAACACAATAGCTGGTGAATTTTAATAGTATGTGGCTATGATATCCCGTTTTCTATAGACGGAAACTCCACTACAAGCTACATTTCTATGGGTAACTTGTTTATACAACGCAGCCGCATTATCTGCAATTGTATGTAATATTATTAAATGGTGTCGGATTTTCCGACAGCAAGGGCCGATTTGCCCAATAAGACAAGTTTTCCTGAAGTTATATATTTTTCAATATTTTTTTCTAATGGAATGATAAAGCTATCCATTTCATTATGTGCAAGTTAATTTTTGTTAAATTTGAGTTAAAACTAACGTAGATATATGACCGAACCTAACCAACCCTACCTTACCTAACCTAACCTATCTTAACCTAACGTAAACTAATACAATTAGGTCAATAATTTATGTTTTTAATATAATATAATAATAATAATAATTCAAGTAAACTAATTGGAAAATTAGTAAACTAAACTAATATATATATATATATATATATATATATATATATATATATATATATATATATATATATATATATATATATATATTACTTTCGTATACCTAAATTACTTAAGGAAATTCCAGTTTCAATTCTTCCTCCGTGGTCTGACACTGTCATTTTTAATCACGTGTTTATTTTTCGTGATTTACACACACACACACACACACACACACACACACACACACACACATATATATATATATATATATATAATATATATATATATATATATATATATGCAAACAAGCCTGAATGGTCCCCAGGACTAGATACAACTGAAAACTCACACCCCAGAAGTGACTCGAGTCACTTCTGGGGTGTGAGTTTTCAGATATATATATATATATATATATATATATATATATATATATATATATAGTATATTTTGGAAGCAGTCTTTCTTGTGAACATATGTTGTTGAAAATGACCGAAAGGGTAATAGTAATGATTCTAACATGAAGCTTCTCAATATTTCTTCCGTTTTTCTTCCCTGTGGGGGTTAATTGAAATATTAACTCTCCAAAGTTCATTATCTCATTTTTTATTCATGGTCCGGTGCCTAAAAGCATTTCACAGGAGCTTCTTTCATTTTCAAAGAAATGTTTACATATTTTCATTTCATGCTTATATTCGTTTTGGGTGAGGTGATATGACACAAATGTTTTTGGGTGAGGTGACAGAACACGAATCAATGGGTATAAATTGGATATGAAAACATAAGAATGAAAGTAACTACAGAAGGCCTATTGGCCCATATTTTCTCTTGCTGCTTCTATGTTGGTTCGTTGTCTTGAAGTGGGTAGAATATAGTTGTGCATTAATTGGCTGTTGATTGCTGGTTTTGATGTGTAGTGCCTCGCTGATGTCAAGCCTCCTGCTATCGCTGAATCTATCGATGATTTCTGTGTTGCTTGTTAAGATTTCTCTAGTGATGGTCTGTTTGTGAGAAGAGATTATATGTTTCTTGATGTAGCCCTGTTGTTTGTGCATTGTTAATCGCCTAGAATGAGACGTTGTTGTCTTGCCTATATACTGAGTTCTTTAGGGTTTACAGTCCCCAAATGGGCATGTGAAGGGGCCAATTGATTCATATATGCCAAAAATGAAAACTGATTCGATTTCAATCAAACTTTTTCGACGTATTTTACATGGAAAGGGTTTCATCTGGGCCAAGTCTCAGCACCGTAGCATAAATAAGAAGGGAGAAAAAAATATTGAATTAAGTGTCAAAAATTTCCCAAATGGTCAAAAACGATTAACAAACACATGTGTCAACTGAAATAATGTCTATGACTCTCAGCTATCACAATATCATATATTAACAAAAATATAATTTGATGTCTAAAAAAATTAAGTTAAAAAAATATAATTTTTTTTTTTTCTTTTTTAAATTTTTTTTTCTTATTTATTTAACGGACGATTTGCATGAAACGTATGCACCTGACTGGACGTAAGACTATCTGTAAGGATGGCAGTTTTAGAAGAAATTGGTTGATGTCAACCTTAGTCGCAGATGGCAGCACCTTAGACTTTATTATTTTGATATTTATTTTCAAGTAACATAAAAATTCTTATAACTCTTTCATTTTTTATTCAATTTACATGAAACTTAGACCTTATACGTAGAGTGTATGTCTCTAAAATCTGGCACAAGCTTTGCTTCCTAAGTTCATTTATTCATTTTATAATAGCAATAAACATGATATATTTCCATAATTTTGGGGGGAACTTTGACTATTTACATTAGGAAAACTAAAGATGTTTGTGAAAATCCCTTCCTGAAGATCCTTTATTATATGCTAATGTGACAGAAAAGTGTTATAGAATGATTATATCTGAGAGGTGTGGTTGTTTATAAACACTTGAAAATGTGTAATATTCGTTGAAAAAATAATCTCCCTTTCTATTTAGGCTACAGTACTGAAACCTGGAAAAACTGCAGCGCTTTTCATATGCAACTAGTCAAAAAAGATTTATTGACATTGAACAACGTTTAAAAAACTAACTGACGGCCCCTGAAGGAATAGACGACGTTGGTTTCCTTCAAGGCGTTCTATTTGGTGTCTGGGGATTTTTCATGAGCAGGTTGGCCGTTTTTTTTTTTTTGTAGGAAATTGTCAATTGTATCTTCTGATTTTTGTCTGTAGGGTTAACGTTTCTATTAATAATATCTTTCAGGACACTTTCCTCCGTTTTATGAGCCATCGAAATGAGATTCCTGTAAAACAATCTAATAGAGGGTACAAGTGTTGTGTTAGTTGACTCTTCAGAGGTGGCATGGCGTTTCACCGTTCTTTTTATGATGTCTTCAACATAACCGTTAGAGAAGCCATTGTTTACTAGGACCTGCGTTATCCAACAGAGTTCTTTATCGACTTCCTTCCATCCTGAGCAGAGGCTAAGAGCACGGTCGACGTAAGCGTTAACAACACTCCTCTTGTACCTGTCTTGGCAGTCACTATTGGAATTGAGGCACATTCCTATGTTTGTTTCCTTAGTCTAGACTGTAGTGTGGAAGCCTCCATTCCTTTCGGTGCCTGTTACATCTAGAAAGAGCAGCTTCCCATCATTGTCCATCTCGTAAGTGAAACTTAACACCGAATTATGTTTGAATGATTCCTTCAGCTGCTGCAGACGTCTGACATCAGGTACCTGCATAAAAATGTCGTCAATATTCCTGAAGTATATGGCGGGTCTCAAGTCGATGTCAACTAGGATCCTCTTCTCTATGGTACCCTTGAAGATGTTCGCAAACAGGACACCTAGGGGGAGAACCCAAGGCGACCCCAATTACTTGCTTATACATGTGCCCATCGGGACTCAAGAAGGGTGCCTCTTTAGTGCAGGCTTGGAGAAGCTTTCTTAGTATGTTTTAAGGTATGTCAAGAGGAGTACAAGCCGGATCACGATACACTCTGTCCATTACCATCCCTATTGTTTCATCCACAGGTACGTTGGTAAATAGCGACGTCATATCCAAAGAGGCTCTTATTCCTGTAGCCCATGCTCCCTGCAGTAAGTCAACGAATTCCTTTTGAGACTTTAGGCTAAAGGCACTTGGCACATTAGAAGTCAGCAAGCAGTTGAGTACCTTAGCCAGTCTGTATGTGGGAGTGGGTATCTGGCTGATGATTGGCCGAAGTGGGTTTACAGGTTTGTGGGTATTGACACTCCCATATGCATAATCAGGTTTGTATTCCCCGATAACGTTTGGCAGGTGGAGTCCGGATTTCTTGACGTTCACTTTTTCACTCAGTCTGTTTACCTTCGTTTTCAATTCGGCTGTAGTGTCCTTCATTACCCTTTGGAATTTAGTTTGGTCGGAGAGTATGAAGTTCATTTTTGCCAGATATTCGTCTTTTTTTAGAATAACATATAATCAAGGAACATATAATCTCTTCTCACAACCAGACCATCACCAGAGAAATCTTAACAAGCAGCACAGAAATCATCGATAGATACAGCGATAGCAGGAGACTCTCAGCGGGGCCCAACAAATCAAAAAGTCAACTTCAGCAATCAACAGCCAATTAACGCACAACTATATTCTACCCACTTCAAGACCCCGAACCAACGTAGAAGCCGCAAGAGAAAATATAGTCTAATAGGCCTTCTGTAGTTACTTTCATTCTTATGTTTTCAAATCCAATTTATACCCACTGATTTGTGTTCTGTCACCTCACCCAAAAACATTTGTCAAATGACCTCACCCAAAACGAATATAAGTATGAAATGATATGTATAAACTTGACTTTGAAATTGTAAGAAGCCCTTTCGAAACGCTTTTAGACGTCAGATCATAAATAAAAAATGAGAAAATGATCTTAATATCTCAATTACCCCTGACAGTGAAGAAAAACGTATGAAATATTGAGAAGATTGGTGTCAGAATTCCACTTCATAATGGACCGAAACGTCGCCGTTTCTACATTTTCTGATATGTGGTTTGGCCACCACGTCTTCAGCCTCGTTATTGAGACTCATCGTCTGTATAAGGCGAATAGTATCTAGGTTTTCCCACTTGGCCCGTCATTATGGACATGCAGAAACTTGCCGCCACAACACAAGGCGCTCAGCAATCAACATCCTTTTGCTGGTTGTGTCATTCTCAAGAACATGACTCTATCAACGATTATTCATTCTTCCTGTAACACGCAAATAAATCACTCTGGTTTTGTAAAATAAAACACAAATAAAAGGCTCTGGTACATTGTCTGCTGTATATAAAATTTCTTGCATGGTTTTCTATTAACATTTAAGTATTTTCCCATTGTTTGATAAGCTCATCAAGTAAATGAGTTGAGAGGGACAGGCTTCAGATAAGCTGATGTGGGCTAAAAGCTCTTAGCTTCGATGAACCTAAAAGACATACCGGACTTCGTCATTCCCAATGATTCCAAAGCTTGGTTAAAAAAAGAGAGTGAGGGAGAGAGAGAGAGAGAGAGAGAGAGAGAGAGAGAAACAGCAAGAGGAAGTATTACAAGCCTGGTTTGATAAAGTAGGTGAACGTAAGGGGAGTGATCCTGGTCAAATAAAAACATAGGCAGAGTAAGCACCGCTTGAAGGGGGCTACAGAAATGAAAGGTATTACTGGCCAGTATGTCAAGTTGAGAGGAAGATGAGGTGGTGTGAGCGTGAAGACATTAACGCCAGCACAGTGGAAATTAAGTCTAGGCAGCGTGAGTTGTGTCATGAAAACAGTAAATAATGAATGAAAATGTCTTGGGGAGGTTAGGCGTGATTTATATAGCCAAGTATCCGCCAGATCGCGAGGTGCATACCTAAACAGTTCAGACATATTGAACGAATGGATGATGGAAGACTTGCTAAGATATTATTTAAGGTAAAGTAAATGATCAGAAGAAAGCACTAAATCTGACTACATAGATAATTTGAATATGTAGGAGGAAGAGAGAACAATCTCTAAGACAGAGGGCAGCTGGAGACAGTAGTATGAACAGTAAAGGTGACACGGAAGGAGACGAGGCCTGGGTGGAAGTGGTCTGGACCTTGCATATATATATTGAGATTGCATGAACAAAAATACCTTTCAATGCACCTGACAATGCCCAAACAACCGGTCACCATCAAAGAACAAGCAATTTCCACACACACAACCGCCAGATTATCACCAGATAATATCCTGCCCAGCATCAACGATATAATCAAGAGATTCAACCACAATAGAAGATTAGACAGCGTCCAAACGCTACATAGCAAACAGTTTCATGTAACTATTAGCAGTCACCTCACACTAAGGTTCGGTCTACCAGTTTCAAANCCATCACGACGGACATAAGGAAGTGATAGCCTGAGCTATATGAACCAAAAAAAAAAAATGAGGTGATTTGATAAAATTCTATGCCCCAGATAACCATCCAGGTGCCGGCGGGGAAGTGTTTCATATAGCTCAGGCTATCACTTCCTTATGTCCGGTCGTGAGGTCAAGTGGTTTAAGGCATCCCTGTACATACCAGTTGCGTTGCTCCTGGGAGTATGGTTCGAGTCACTTCTGGGTGTGAGTTTTCAGTTGTATCTATCCTGGGACCATTCAGGCTTGTTTTCATATATATATATATATATATATATATTATATATATATATATATATGATATATATATATACATATATATATATATTATATATATATATATATATATATATAATAGTTAATATAATATAATATTATACTATATATAATATTATATATTATATATATATATATATATATATAATATTATATCACTTGAAAAATAAAAAATAATGATCGTATAATTATTCTTAACAAGAGAGGTCGGAAAAGCGAGCATAGTGCTCTTTACAGAGTTCCACAACACGCAACTCTAAGCTGGGTATTAGCCTTATTACATGACCTCTTGGGTCTTAGGGCTTATTAGGCTCGCTCTTGGGTATTATTACTCGTGTTCAATATTGTGCTGGGTCTGTCCTTTATTCTGCCCCTTAAGACTTGTGTCCTTATTATCTAATGGAAATTTTACACAAGAACGGAAACCAGTCGGATTATTCAGCATCGCGTTTGCCCTAGAACGTAATCCACACATCGATTTACATCCGAGTCCACCCCCTACCCTCCCCGAAGGCGCATCTGACTTCACCTGGTCTTACTGAGTGAAGGTGCCCAGTCGCTCCACATCTGGGATTTGAACCCAGGTTTTTATCACGAATCATCAGATCCCTGGATTACAGTGTGCCCCAAAACCATACTGGCTAACTCTATTTCCTTGTGCTTTAGGCCTACAAAAAGGTTCTTGATTAGGCCAGCGATTACATGTAAATCTTTGTTTTTCAATTTGCTAGATTTGTAGCCTTAGGCATAAGGTATGCAAATTATTAGAATAAATTGATAAACTAGTGTGAGTTTGTTGCACTTGGAAGGGATATGATGATAAGTTTATGGATATGAGGTCAAAGGAGCTTGAATATAATAACAAGGTTTAGAAAACGAGGTACAAGGAGCTGGGATATTATGACAAGGTTAGGGACTTGGTGACTTAGACCTCCAGAATCTGATGGCATGATTGCTGGCATATGTGGACAAGGAGCTGGGATATGATCGAGGACAAGGAGCTGAGGTATGAGGACAAGGAGCTGGGATATGAGGACAAGGAGCTGGGATATGAGAACAAGGAGCTGGGATATGAAGACAAGGAGCTGGGATTTGAGAAATCGGGGGTTGAAGGAACGTTGCCAAAAAAAAAAGAAAATGGACAGTCGACCTATCGAACTCCGCCGATCCAGGGAGAACGCTCGCCCGTCCGTCGTTCCTCCTGACTAGTCCAAGAGGAACGACGAATCACGTGATGACGTTTCCGTACAAGCCTCGCAGCTGTCGCGAGGTAAACAGATGTCCAGGGTAAACACACTCCCAGGCCAGCAGCTCCCACTAATACAGAATAACAGGTAATTGCCTGCTGTTAAAATGTTTACACAGTCCTCGCCGGAATCCCCGTATTTGTTCTCATATTGCAGCTTCGTAAAAGTTCTCGTGAAAAAGGCTTTAGCGCTGGCAGCATGATGATGATTACGTAAAAAGGAGTAATACAACTGCAACTTCAAAATCCACATTGTATCTGAAAATATATGCAGTTCTGGAAAATCTATTAAATTGGAAAACGTCTAAATATCTTAAAGCATTGTATCTAAGAGGCGTGTACTCACCTACTTGTGTTGCGGGGGTAGAGATCTGGCTCTTTGGTCCCGCCTCTCAACTGTCAATCACCTGATGCACAGGTTCCTGAACCTATTGGGCACTATCATATCTTCACTTGAAACTGTTTATGGAGTCTGCCTCCACCACATCCCTCCCATTCCATTTGTCTACTACTCTGACACTAAAAAAAATCTTTCTAATAGCTATATGGCTCATTTGGGCACACAATTTCCGCCTGAGTCCCCTAGTGCGTGTGCCCTTTGTGTTAAATAGTCTGTCTTTATTTACCCAATCAATTTCTTTGAGAATCTTGTATGTGATGATCATGTCCCACGGGGTCAGCCGTCTTCCAGCGATGTGAGGTTTAATCCCCGTAGTCGCTCCTCGTTGCTCATACCTATCAGCTCGGGTACTAGTCTGGTGGTAAGCCTTTGAACCTTTTTCCGTTTAGTCTTATGCTTGATTAGATATGGACTTCATGCTGGAGCCGCATACTCCGGAATTGGTCTGACATATGTGGTATACAAAGTTCTGAATGATTTCTTACACAAGTTTCTGAAGGCCGTTCTTATGTTGCCCAACCTGGCATATGCCGCTGATGTTATTCTCTTGTTATGGGCTGCAGGGGACAGGTATGGCGTGATATCAACCCCCAGGTCTTTCTCTCTCTCTGACTCTTGAAGTATTTCATCTCCCAAATGATACCTTGTATCTGGCCTCATGCTCCCAACACCTATCTTCATTACATTACATTTGCTTGGGTTAAAATCTTAACAACCTTTTGTTCGACTATTCCTTCAGCTTGTCCAGGTCTTCTTGAAGCCTCAAGCTGTCCTCCTCTGTCTTAATCCTTCTCATAATTTTGGCGTCGTCAGCTAACATTGAGAGGAAAGCGTCTGCACCCTCTGGGATATCATTTACGTATATCAGAAACAGGATAGGTCCGAGTACAAAGCCCTGTGGGACTCCACTGGCGATTTCTCGCCAATCTGAGGTTTCAGCCCTCACTGTCACTCTCTGCTTCCTATTACTTAGGTACTCCTTTATCTACTGGAGCACCTTACCAGTTATTCCTGCCTGTTTTTCCAGCTCATGAACCCGCCTCTTATGGGGATGCAGTCCGGTGCAGCCGCCCAGATGCAGAAAATGCAATCCGCCCAACCTTCTCTATCTTGCTTAATCTTTGTCAACTGATCGTAAAATTCTATTAAGCAAGTAAGCCACCATTTACCCTCCCTTGTGTGTGTGTGCATTCACCTAGTTTTATTCACCTAGTTGTGTTTGCGGGGGTTGAGCTCTGCTATTTCGGCCCGCCTCTCAACTGTCAGTCAACTGTAACTATTATTTTTTTTATTCACACACACACACACACACACACACACACACACACACACACACACACACACACACACACACACACACACACACACACACACACATTAAACCTCACTTCGTTGGAAGACAGAAGAGTTAGGGGGGACATGATCACCACATTCAAGATTCTCAGGGGAATCGACAGGGTTGATAAAGACAGGCTGTTTAACACAAGGGGCACACGCACTAGGGGACACAGGTGGAAACTGAGTGCCCAAATGAGCCACAGAGATATTAGAAAGAACTTTTTAGTGTCAGAGTGGTTGACAAATGGAATGCATTGGGAAGCGATGTGGTGGAGGCTGACTCCATACACAGTTTCAAGTGTAGATATGATAGAGCCCACTAGGCTCAGGAAACTGTACACCTGTTGATTGACGGTTGAGAGGCGGGACCAAAGAGCCAGAGCTCAACCCCCGCAAGCACAACTAGGTGAGTACAACTAGGTGAGTACACACAGAGGAAGCAGCCCGTAGCAGCTGTCTACTTCCCAGGTACCTATTTACTGCTAGGTAACAGTAGCATCAGGGTGAAGGAACCTCTGCCCATTTGTTTTTCCGCCGGCTGCCGTGATCGAACCCTGGTCCCTGGGTCCACGAGTCTAGAGCGCTGTCCACTCAGCCAGCCAGCTCTGTGTGTGTGTGTGTGTGTGTTTTGTGTGTGTGTGTGTGTGTGTGTGTGTGTGTTTGTGTGTGTGTGTGTGTGTGTGTGTGTGTGTGTGTGTGTGTGTGTGTGTGTGTGTGTGTGTGAATCTTTTTATTAGGCTCATATATTCAGAGAAGCAAGTCGCCCAGATATTCTTTCCCAAACACCACTGAAATAAAATTTACATATATAGAATTCCAACGCGTCTGCCTTTGCAAACTTCGCGCGAAAGGAACTGTATTCCATTATCCAGTACTTCGCATATTTACTGTGCGCCGAATTCACTTTCGATATTATAAGGTAGACTAATGTGCTTGCTATCAGGTAGCCTAATGTGATTGCTATCATTTAGCCTAATGTGATTGCTATCAGGTAGCCTAATGTGCTTGCTATCAGGTAGCCTAATGTGCTTGCTATCAGGTAGCCTAATGTGCTTGCTCTCAGGTAGACTACTATGCTTGCTATAGGGGAGCATAGTGTGCTTGCTATCAGGTAGAATAATGAGCTTGTTATCAGTTTAGTGTTCTTGCTATCAGGTAGCCTACTGTGCTTGCTATCAGGTAGTCTACTGTGCTTGCTATCAGGTAACTTAGTGTGCTTGTTATCAGGTAGCCTAGTGTGCTTGTTATCAGGTAGCCTAGTGTGCTTGTTATCAGGTAGCATAGGGTGCTTGTTATCAAGTAGTCTAGTGTGCTTGTTATCAGGCAGTCTAGTGTACTTGCTATCAGGTAGTCTACTGTGCTTGCTATCAGGTAACTTAGTGGGCATCTTATTATTTGGCTTAGTGTGCTTCTTATCAGGTAGTCTAATGTGATTGCTCTCAAGTCGTCTAGTGTGCTTGCTATAAGGGTGCCTAGTGTGCTTGTTATCAGGTAGAATAGTGTGCTTGTTATCAGGTAGAATAGTGTGCTTGTTATCAGGTAGCCTAGTGTGCTTCTTATCAGGTATCCTAGTTTGCTTGTTATCAGGTAGCCTAGTTTGCTTGTTATTAGAGAGCCTAGTGTGCTTGCTATCAGTTAGCCTAATGTGCTTGCAATCAGGTACCTTAGTATGCTTGCTATCAAGTAGCCTAGTGTTCTTGATTTCAGGAAACCTCGTGTGCTTGCTATCAGGTAGCCTAATTCGCTTGCTATCAGGTAGCCTAGTCTGCTTGCTAACAGGTAGCCTGTGTGCTTGCTATCAGGTAGCCTAGTGTGCTTGCTATCAGGAAGCCCATTGTACTTGCTATCAGGTAGCCTAGTGTGCTTACCATCAGGTAGCATTGCGTGCTTGCCTGCTTTCCTGCGCTTGCTACCGAGGGCTGAAGGATTTACATAGGCAAGCAGGCTATGCGTGACGGGAGATACCAGTGTTTGGGATGTTTAGAGTGATTACCCCCGAGTGCAGTAGTGTACCTGGTATTTACCTGTAATTAATATTAATTTTGATACGTAAGGTAAGATGCACTGCCTAATATATATATATATATATATATATATATATATATATATATATATATATATATATATATATGTATATATATATATGTATATGTCGTACCTAGTAGCCAGAACGCACTTCTCAGCCAACTATGCAAGGCCCGATTTGCCTAATAGGCCAAGTTTTCATGAATTAATTGTTTTTCGACTACCTAACCTACCTAACCTAACCTATCCTAACTTTTTCGGCTACCTAACCTAACCTAACCTATAAAGATAGGTTAGGTTAGGTTAGGTAGGGTTGGTTAGGTTCGGTCATATATCTACGTTAATTTTAACTCCAATAAAAAAAATTGACCTCATACATAATGAAATGGGTAGTTTTATCATTTCATAAGAAAAAAATTAGAGAAAATATATTAATTCAGGAAAACTTGGCTTATTAGGCAAATCTGGCCTTGTATAGTAGGCCAAAAAGTGAGTTCTGGCTACTAGGTACGACATATATATATATATGTATATATATATGTATGTATATATATATGTATATATATATATATATATATATATATGTATATATATATGTATATATATATGTATATATATATATGTATATATATATGTATATATATATATGTGTATATATATATATATATATATATATATATATATATATATATATATATATATATATATATATATATATATATATATATATATATATATATATATATATATATATATATATATATATATATATATATATATACATGTGCAAACAAGCCTGAATGGTCCCCAGGACAATATGCAACTGAAAACTCACACCCCAGAAGTGACTCGAACCCATACTGCCAGGAGCAACGCAACTGGTATGTACAGGGTCGCCTTAATCCGCTTGACCATCACGACCGGACAAAAGGAAGTGATAGCCGAAACTATTTGAACCACTTCCCCGCCGGCACCCAGATGGTAATCTTGGGCATAGCATTTTATCAAATCACCTCATTTTCTGGGCATACCTGGCAGTATGCAAGTGTGGGAACCGACCTGTGAGATTTATATATATTTAATTTATATAAATTTATATAGAATTTATATTTACGTTAATTTATATACTTCGATAGCAATTTGTATAATGTTGAGTGGACTGTATTTCTGCAATAATCTCACAAATCGATTCATACACATTAGGGGGGGTTATATTGAATTTATATATATGCAGCCAACCAAACTACAGTATTAAACCACATATATTGTTAAACATTAAAGAGGTTCCTTATCTTATTGTACAGCAGGCTTAGTCCACCAGGTAAAACTAGGATGTAGACACCAAATTTTCCTCGTGTGAGGTAGCTTCCATCACCCTGGTAACTGATACACAAAGCATGCTTCCTCGTCTTGTACCTGTCAAAGGGCGCTTGCTATAAAGCCAGAATCCTAAATGACAGCTATATCAGAGAAAACACTGTACTTGAACCAAATAAAGACCAAGGCTTAATTATCTTTAGTTTGAGGCGATCTCATATTCTAACCGGCTCACCCTATCTACTGACATTAATGGCCAAAAATGATTAGATATACAGGTTTCGGCAGAACACTTAGCTTGTTTATTGTTGACTGCGTGTCGATAATGGTAGACCTTTGGTTCCCATAACACTTCGTCCAAAGAAATTAACAGGAGTCGTTTACTTCCATGCGCCTCTGTGGTCTAATAACAACAATGGCACTCGATAATACTGACGCTACTGGCCGACATTGTCCAGATATGATAGGAGCCAAATTGCTCCATGCGTCTCGGAGGCGACAACAACAATGGCTGACCACTCCCTACTCACTGACGCCTCCCTCACTTTGTAGAGATGCCAGTAATTTGATAGAAGGGTCACATTTGCTCTATTTTGATATTGATAATTAAGTTAGTTAAAATGAGATGTTTTTATGATGGTAAAAGTCCAAAGACTAATGTATTTAAGAATAATTCCAACACAATAGCTGGTGAATTTTAATAGTATGTGGCTATGATATCCCGTTTTCTATAGACGGAAACTCCACTACAAGCTACATTTCTATGGGTAACTTGTTTATACAACGCAGCCGCATTATCTGCAATTGTATGTAATATTATTAAATGGTGTCGGATTTTCCGACATAATTCCCCGGGGGCTGCTCACGGGTCGAAGTCCTATTTAGAATAGACGAACACCGATACTCCTCCTTCGAATTATTAGATTAATTTGATGTTAGTAGTTAGTAATCACACATTTGTGTGTCTGTTCGTACAGGACGGATGTCCCGTACTAGAGTTACAGGGGTTAGAAGTCTAATGCGATTTCATGTCCCTGTTAACTCTTGAAAGGCTCAAATTCAAGCCTAAATACATATTATTTAACCCAGAAGACTGAATGTGATCAAGTACTACAGTCAAGTATGATTCAGGGACTGCAGTGAGATCAGTGACATTAGATATAACTTGAAGTTTGTTCAGGTAACTGGTCACTGATATATAAACACTGAGGCCCATGGAATTCATCTTGATTAAATAATAAATGTATCACAATCAGTCGTCAGATTTATTGGGATTTAATTTAGTTACTTGATTCAGAGGATTGAATAGCCCATCATTAAAGTCAAGTATGGTTCTGAGACTGCAGTGGGTTCAGTGACATTGGTCGCTGTGACTTGTAGCTGTTTAGGCTACTGTTCACTGATTTGCCACTGAAGCCTCATGAACTCATCTTCAGCTTTAAATGATGATATTAACATCAACCTCTGTTGCTATAGTCAGCTGTAATCTCCTTAGTATAATGCTACTGGAGAAATATAATCAGCTGACAAATTTAGATTTCTATTGGTATTGTTTATCTGCAGACATAGGTCTCCTCAGGCTTAATACTGGGCCTGAGAGTAATTTGCCTCCTGCAGAATTTAGCATGGTTATGCCCTGATATTTAGTAGGGCTACCGATGAATCGATGGTAGTAGTCTGTCCCTACAAGGAGATCGAAGTCGGTGAGGTGATCAGACTTAATATTATCTGCCAATTTTATTCCTCTATTTCTCAGGAATTTGGCTGTTGCTCTCAGACCTTGAACTTGTAGGTCTACTGGTATTTTGTCCACCACAATGGCTTGTACTTGACAGACGTACCTGCCTAAACGTACTGATGGTTGTACCACCTGGTAGACTTGAGGTTCTGCATCTGTTATAAACCCTGAGATGTTCATTGTCGTCTGGGCTACAGGCTTTAATTGTAGTTCATCTGCCAACCTTTTAGTGACATGTTCTCTGGGACCCTTGGTCAAACAACCCACGGGTATGGACCTTGGCCCTCTTATTCTGGATGGTAATTTGGGCAGTAGGCAAAGTTGTATTACCTTTAGACTTTGCCGATTGGACACTCTTGTTTGTTGCACCTTGCAGTACTGTACTGTGGTGGGAATGCTATCTTCCACCTTGGGGTTTGGAGACGTTGTTTTGGTGTCTCTGCACAATGCTGCATGGTGCTGACCTTTGTTACACCTATTACAGGTGTGTAATTGGGTCTCACAGTCGTTGATGTTATGTTTCCTGAGGCACCTCGTGCAATGTTGCAAATCTTTGAGTCGCTCAACACGGGCGTCACTATCAGGAAAATTAGGGCAGTGGTACATTGAATGTTTCTCATTGCAGAACAAACATGTTCCATAGCTTCCAGTACACTTTGGTGTCACGTTCTTGGGTGACACAGTAACTATAGGCTTGGAGGGTCCCACTGCATATACGCCCACACTGCCACTGTTCCACTTTGGTGTTGAATTATATTGTCTAGATTGATTTGGAGTACCTTTGGTACTCTGTGGTCTACTATTATTGGTTTCTGAGGGTTTACTTGGTGGTTTTAATTTGTCATGTGTTCGTAATTGATGAACTACTGACCTTAAACCTTCAGATATTTCATTCATGGATAAGATGCTTTTATTGTAATGAGCACTCATTTGTCTCAATATGTCCCTAGGTATTTTCTCCTGGACAATTATTTTCAAGACCCACTCAGCCCCGTTTGTATCTGCTGTCAGGCTGAGGGCATTGATCAATGATTCTACCTCCAGCTTGAAGACTTGGAGTGAATCAGCTGAAGCCTCCGGTGGGGGTAAATGCAACAGCTCATGAACTAAATGTGATGTTCTTACTTCTGGATCAGCATAATTATCCTTGAGGAGTTTTACTGCCAGATCATAGCCGTCATTAGTTAATCTCAGATGGGATACTACTGTTTTAGCCTCACCTGATAATTGGCCTTGCAAATAAGAGAATTTACTACTCTTTGGTAAAGATTGTTTTGAGTCCACAAGGTCAACGAATTTGTTCCAAAATTCGTCCCAATCTTCCTCGTCTTTTCCGAGAAAGTGGGTAAATTAATTGGAGGGAGTCGAGCTTCTGCTTGACTCGTATTAGATGCAACTGTTGTTGTTGTTGCTGCCTTGTTCTGGGCAATTAATTTGACGTAAGGCTGTAACGTGGCCTGAGTGTGATCTTCATAACTCGCTAGATCAACCATAATGTCGTCTATTTCTGTTTCTGATAAATTGGTGTTGGCAAGTTCAGCCACATATGTTGCTATTTGGCATTTGATTTGCTCAAATTTACCTGCAGCTGCTTGATAATAGCTTTCCAGGTCAGCATAATCAACTGGAGATTGTTGTGACAAATCTTCACATTTCTTGATCTGTCTTGTTAAGTGGCCTTTAAGACCTGCAAGGGTTCTTTTCATTCTCCCTGCATTATCCATATTGGCTAGTTGGTGAAGCCTTGTGGGGCTTGTACTTGGGTTGCTCATAATACTGAACAAGCACTGATGGTAGCCTAGGGTAAAATTCTGCACTCACTAGGCGATAATCCTACCTCTACTAGAGGTTAGCACTTAAAATTAATACACATTATATATATACAATCATACACACTAATGATTTGAGTGATAAATCAGTGTCACTGGAAGTACCTTTAGGTTAGCTCCTCAAAATCACCCTAGGATGGTATAGACACTAATTAATCACTCAAAGGTGTAATGATCATAAGTAAATTATTATATAAACACAACTCAACTCGAGTTGATAAAAATTACACCCAAATAGGGTCTGCACCATTCATTAATGGTGCTAGGTTGTTTAATATAGTACCACTAGACTATGGTAATAATGGGACTAGGATGAACAATAAATAGTTCAACTAGTCAATGGTAATATCCTACCCTGTTGTGGGTTGGCAATTAGTAAATATTATATTGAGAACACTAGTGCAATATATATTATACACAATTATTGACAATAGCCTCTTAATTAGCCTCTATGAAACTTCTAATATTATCAAGAAGTATTAAATATAATTGACCTCGCGAAATTAACATCACAAAATTCGTGGATAATCTCTCACGCGAAATTTAACACCACGAACTCGTGAACAATCTCGCGAGGACACAGCCACTAATTTGGCTGGCTTAATATTAGCGCTGTCATTCCACTGAATAAGAACCCACCAAATCGGAGGTTGCCGTGAAACCGCTGAGTAGGCTGAACTGGGCTTGAGGGGCTCCTGAGCTCGCTAGCTCGAGGCAACGCAGCCGGTCTTTGATACTGTATTGTTCACACTGCACTATTATATTTAATGAATCCACTGGTTAACTGGTTCATCCGGTACTAAGATGACCAAATAATCTGTCATCCGGTTCAAAGGACCAAATAATGTGGGAACCGACCTGTGAGATTTATATATATTTAATTTATATGAATTTATATAGAATTTATATTNCAGATCACGACACACGAGTCAGACCACGACACACGGGGTCAGATCACCCACACGGAGTCAGACCACGACACACGGGGGTCAGATCACGACACACGGAGTCAGACCACGACACACGGGTCAGACCACGACACACGGGGTCAGATCACGACACACTGGGTCAGACCAAAACACCGGGTAAGGCCACGACACACGGGGTCAGATCACGACACACGGGGTCAGACCAAAACACACGGGTCAGACCACGACACACGGGGTCGACCACGACACCAACGGGTCAGACCACGACACACGGGGTCAGACCACGACACACGGGGTCAGACCAGAAACACACGGGTCAGACCACGACACACGGGTCAGACCAAAACACACGGGGTCAGGCCACGACACACGGGTCGACCAAAACACACGTCTGACCAGACACACGGTGTCAGACCACGACACACGGGGTCAGACACGACACACGGGGTCGGACCACGACACACGGGGTCGGACCACGACACACGGGGTCGGACCACGACACACGGGGTCAGGCCACGACACACGGGGTCAGACCACGACACACGGGGTCAGACCACGACACACGGGGTCAGACCACGACACACGGGGTCAGAGCACGACATACAGGGTCAGACCACGACCACGGGGGTCGACCACGACACACGGGGTCAGAGACGACACCGGGGTCAGAGCACAACACACGGGGTCAGACCACGACACACGGGGTCAGACCACGACACACGGGGTCGGACCATGACACACTGGGTCAGAGCACGACACACGGGGTCAGACCACGACACACGGGGTCAGAGCACAACACACGGGGTCAGACCACGACACACGGATCAGCCACGCACACGGGTCAGAGCACGACACACGGGTCAGACCACGCCACACGGGATCAGACCACGCCACACGGGTCAGACCACGACACACGGGGTCAGACCAAGACACACGGGGTCAGGCCACAACACACGGGGGTCAGACCACGACACACGGGGTCAGAGCACAACACACGGGGTCAGACCACGACACACGGGGTCAGAGCACGACATACGGGTCAGACTACGCCACACGGGATCAGACCACGCCACACGGGGTCAGACCACACACACGGGGTCAGAGCACAACACACGGGGTCAGACCACGACACACGGGGTCAGAGCACGACATACAGGGTCAGATGACGCCACACGGGATCATACCACGCCACACGGGGTCAGACCACGCCAAGAACCATTGCGTGCCGCGGACGGGTGAAAAAGTAGTGAAGATCAAACAGACGTTTCAAAATCAGTACCTCTATATAAATAAAGCTCACACCTGAGAGTTCTTATTCTCCTTCACATAAAGCCAACTGGACTTTCAGTCACACAAGCACAAAACAGTAAAATTATTCATCTGGTAGATGCATATATTGTAAAAAAAAAAAAGTCACAGCAAAATTAACCGGAGATTTAAGCTTAATGTAATTAATAATTAAATATTCCTATTATTTATATAATGAAATAAATGTTACTTGAGGAGCAGTTCAGTACAACGGGATCGTGTGCATTCATTAACTACAACCACAGTCATTAACTACAACCACATTCATTAACTACAACCACAGTCATTATCTACAATCACAGTCATTAACTACAACCACATTCATTAACTACAACCACAGTCATTAACTACAACCACAGTCTTAACTACAACCACAGTCATTAACTACAACCACAGTCATTAACTACAACCACAGTCATAACTACAAACACAGTCATTAACTACAACCACAGTCATTAACTACAACCACAGTCATTAACTACTACCACATTCATTAACTACAACCACAGTCATTAACTACAACCACAGTCATTAACTACAACCACAGTCATTAACTACAACCACATTCATTAACTACAACCACAGTCATTATCTACAACCACAGTCATTATCTACAACCACAGTCATTACCTACAACCCACAGTCATTACTACAACCACCGTCATTAACCTACAACCACAGTCATACTACAACCACATTCATTAACTACAAACACAGTCATTAACTACAACNCACGGACTCGACGCTGGACCTTCATACTCCAAATTGGTCTTACATATGTGGTATACAAGGTTCTAAATGATTCCTTACACAAGTTTCTAGAGGCCGTTCTTATATTGGCCAGCCTGGCATCTACCGCTGATGATATCTTCTCTTGTGGGCTACAGAGGACAGGTCTGGCGTGATATCAACCCACCAGATCTTTCCCACACCATAACATTTGAAGGATTTCTTCTCTTATATAGTACCTTGTATCTGTGTATGTTAATGCACTTCCTTACATGTATTTATTTATTGTAGGGTGAGGAAAATGGCACCAATTACAAATTTACATGTTAGAATAAAATCAACATTGCATAGGGCGTTACCGGTCTCAGGTATTCAATGCGATGATCTCGACAATTTCCTCATTCCATGTATTTTCCGTTCCATGTATTGTTCGTTCCATGCATTTTCCCTTCCATGAATTTTCCCTTCCATGAATTTTCCCTTCCACGAATTTTCGGCTCTACACTGAATGGGTTCTTTCCGGCATCTGTTACTGAGTCTTATCTCCAGTTTCCATTTATGGTCTCTCGATTTACTATTCCTTTGCTTTAAACGTGGCTTCTCCACCTGCTTGGTCAACCTTCCCAAGGACCTCGTAAGTCGTTCTCATGTCTCCGCAGTAAAGGTTCTTCTCCGGCTGGAAAAGGTTCAGTTCGCCCCGCCGGTATTTGATCAATCACCATAGCTTATATACTGCCAGAGCATAAGACGACATCACGGGCACGAGTGATTGGCAATATTTCTCACTCAGTTCCAGAGTGATGGGTAAAATTCGTGCC
Source organism: Procambarus virginalis (assembly GCA_020271785.1). NCBI lineage: Eukaryota > Metazoa > Arthropoda > Malacostraca > Decapoda > Cambaridae > Procambarus > Procambarus virginalis. Next base: position 162,877 of record WNGS01160354.1, read on the forward strand.
AAGAATCGACGGAGGAATTGATTGATTGATTGATTTGAGCCCCACCATACTGCCGGGATGACGGATGGGGGTCAAGGATTGATTAAACCACGCTTTACTGACAGGATCGTGGCTTGAATCACGGTTCCCAAGGGATTGGGTTGGATTGAGGCACTCTACGCAGCACGGATTGGGAGAGGAATGGGATGAAAGTGGAGTGGCAAGGGGGAGGGGGATGGGATACTCTTCCACAACCCGTGCGGAACGTGATGTTCCGCGGATCCAACCCTTTTAGCCCAGTGGTTGAAGAGCAATTACTAGCCTATGTGCGAGTAAGAGACCCCAAACACCAATTTGAATATCCCTACTGCGTTCTCTCGTCTCTCTCTCCCTCCTCTCTCTCTCTCTCTCTCTCTCTCTCTCTCTCTCTCTCTCTCTCTCTCTCTCTCTCTCTCTGTCCGTGTCACTCTCAGAGACAGAAACAGAGAGATTTATAGAATTAGATTTCAAGCAGATTAAGATCAGATAAACAGCCTTGGTTGTTAAAAGCATGTGAGCGTCCGTGAGAGAGCGCGAGTGACGAGTGTGGTGACAACAGCCACCAGTAGAGCAGGACCAGTGAAACACGACGGACACGACCACCAGTAGAGCAGGACCAGTCAACACGACGGACACGGCCACCAGTAGAGCAGGACCAGTCAACACGACGGACACGACCACCAGTAGAGCAGGACAGTCAACACGACGGACACGACCACCAGTAGAGCAGGACCAGTGAACACGACGGACACGGCACCAGTAGAGCAGGACCAGTCAACACGACGGACACGACCACCAGTAGAGCTGGACCAGTCAACACGACGGACACGACCACCAGTAGAGCTGGACCAGTCAACACGACGCACACGACCACCAGTAGAGCTGGACCAGTCAACACGACGGACACGACCACCAGTAGAGGTGGACCAGTCTGCACGACGCACACGACCACCAGTAGAGCAGGACCAGTCAACACGACGGACACAACAACTAGTAGAGCTGGACCAGTCAACACGACGAACACGACTACCAGTAGAGCTGGACCAGTCAACACGACGGACACGACCACCAGTAGAGCTGGACCAGGCAACACGACGCACACGACCACCAGTAGAGCAGGACCAGTCAACACGACGGACACGACCACCAGTAGAGCAGGACCAGTCAACACGACGGACACGACCACCAATAGAGCTGGACCAGTCAACACGACGGACACGACCACCAGTAGAGCAAGACCAGTCAACACGACGGACACGACCACCAGTAGAGCAAGACCAGTCAACACGACGGACCAACCACTAGTAGAGCAGGACCAGTCAACACGACGGACACGACCACCACACAATGGTCCACAACACCTGCCGAAACGCTCAACATTTTACCCAACAAAAGACTACATCGAACGGTCTCATAAATTGGCTGAAGGCCACAGCGACCTTCAACCTACCACGACACACGGGGTCAGACCACGACACACGGGGTAAGGCCACGACACACGGGGTAAGGCCACGACACACGGGGTAAGGCCACGACACACGGGGTCAGACCACGACACACGGGGTAAGGCCACGACACACGGGGTCAGACACGACACACGGGGTCAGGCCACGACACACGGGTCAGACCACGACACACGGGGTCAGACCACGACACACGGGGTCAGACCACGACACACGGGGTCAGACCACGACACACGGTGTAAGGCCACGACACACGGGGTCAGACCACGACACACGGGGTCAGACCACGACACACGGGGTCAGACCAAAACACACGGTGTAAGGCCACGACACACGGAGTCAGACCACGACACACGGTGTAAGGCCACGACACACGGGGTCAGACCACGACACACGGGGTCAGACCAAAACACCGGTGTAAGGCCACGACACACGGAGTCAGACCACGACACACGGTGTAAGGCCACGACACACGGGTCAGATCACGACACACGGGGTCAGACCACGACACACGGGGTCAGACCAAAACACACGGGGTCAGACCACGACACACGAGGTCAGACCACGACACACGAGGTCAGACCACGACACACGGGGTCAGACCACGATACACGGGGTCAGACCACGACACACGGGGTCAGACCACGACACACGAGGTCAGACCACGACACACGGGGTCAGACCACGACACACGGGGTCAGACCACGACACACGAGGTCAGACCAAAACACACGAGGTCAGACCACGACACACGGGGTCAGACCAAAACACACGGGGTCGGACCACGACACACGGGGTCTGACCAAGACACACGGGGTCGGACCACGACACACGGGGTCGGACCACGACACACGGGTCAGACCAAACACACGGGGTCAGACCAAACACACGAGGTCAGACCACGACACACGGGGTCAGACCAAAACCACGGGGTCGGACCACGACACACGGGGTCGGACCACGACACACGGGGTCAGAGCACGACACACGGTCAGACCACGACACACGGGGTCAGACCACGCCACACGGGGTCAGACCACGACACACGGGGTCAGACCACGACACACGGGGTCAGACCACGACACACGGGGTCAGAGCACGACATACAGGGTCAGACCACGACACACGGGGTCGGACCACGACACACGGGGTCAGATCACGACACACGGGGTCAGACCACGACACACGGGGTCAGATCACGACACACGGGGTCAGATCACGACACACGGGGTCAGAGCACGACACACGGGTCAGAGCACAACACACGGGGTCAGACCACGACACACGGGGTCGGACCACGACACACGGGGTCAGAGCACGACACACGGGGTCAGAGCACGACACACGGGGTCAGAGCACGACACACGGGGTCAGAGCACAACACACGGGGTCAGACCACGACACACGGGATCAGACCACGAACACGGGGTCAGACCACGACACACGGGGTCAGACCA
>WNGS01160354.1:166814-182282 GCA_020271785.1 Procambarus virginalis
GTTACAAAGATGGTTATCATAGGTTGTCGAGTTCCTCCAGCTTCTCAGAATGGCGGGCAGGAACCTCGGATGCAGTGCGCATTTCCCCTCTGTATCGCCACGCTGAGGCGCTGGAAAGAAAGCTGGCAGCTCTAGGGTCCCCTTGTTGTTTCAATGAGCCTAGACCCTATTCCTTCAAAAAACTGGTAGCACTTTTACCCCAGGCGCCGAAGTGTCTCAGAAGCATTGGGACAAAATTTTAGTGGTGATCAAGTTCTCTATACTTTCGGGATTTGGCTGCTTCCGTCTTGGGTGGCAGCGCCACCTGGTGTGCAACACTGAGGTCAATGTGTGTGTTAGCCAGGGTTGATACGCACTGGTAGTCCCATATCCAACTGCTTGCCATTCTTCCAGGGGTTCACTGTGATCCATCCGGGCGACCAATAAGAGCATCAAGTTACGGGGCTTAGGTAACGAGCTCTCTCTCGGCTGGGCTCCAGCTGTGGTGAGGCTCCTCTGATGATGTCGTTAACTTTCACTGTCCTCGAGTGCCATCCTCCCGTCTTTGGCAGAGTAGGCCAATGGTGGCCGCGTCCTGTCCCAGCCACCACCTCGCCGCAAATAACACCTATAATCTGGTGTGGATTGGGGCAGCAAGGCGAGGGCCACAGCAATTCGGAAGGGCGTGTGGATGTGAGACGCGTGCAGTTGCCGACATTGGGGTTGCTAAAAGGAAATCCCCTGCATGGGGCTGGCTACTGCTGTGAGGCGAGCAATGTCGTGCGTGTGTTGATCAGCACCCAGGCCCTCTGCAGCAAACTTTGTCTACAAATAATATATATAGATATATTATATAGATAATATATATATATATATATATATATATAATATATATATATATATATATATATATATATTATATTGAATATATATTATATAATATTACTATAGTATCCATATATATTATATATAGTTATATATAATATATTATATATTATATCATATATATATATATATATATATTACTATCATATATAATATTTATATATATAGATAAAATAGAAATGGAAATGTTCCTTTATTCAAAAAATTTAACCTTCGAAAGTTCTTAATCAATTGCGTGAAATTTTCACACACAACGTTCCATTCGCCTCCCGAAATGGCTTTTATATTCATACGATATAGATGTCACGTCTGTGACAGGAAAAAATAATGGTTTTTTTAATTACTGTGTTTTTCATGAGTTTTTCATGTGTGGGAAATATTCAAAAGCTCTTTACCGACTGCTTTGAAAATTTGACACAACATTGCATTCGAATAGGGCACGTGTTTTTATATACCTCCTATATAATGCCTCATTTGTGACAGAAAAAACATGTTTTTTTGGAAAACAGCGCCATCTGTTGGACGTAAGAGTAACACCCGCTGTAATTTCCGAAAATTCCTCACCGATTGCTTTGGAAATTTGCCAAAACGTTCCATTCGAATACGCGGGTGTTTTTATACCTACTATATAGAGGCCACACCTGTGACGGATAAAAACATGTATTTTTTTTAAACCAGCAGCCATCTGTTTGCACCTAAGACAAACACAGGCTACACTAAATATGTTATGATTCCATTCATGTTTCCAGTTGCACTGATTAATTGAAATTTCATAGATTACGATTTATTTATTTTTTATTTGATTATTTTGTGTGACATTGCGTGGAATTGAGCTGTGTTGTTTACATGCCATTCAATTCGTATATATAAGTATTGATGCAACACCTGTGACAGGTAAAAACATTCTTCTTTAAGAAACAGCGCTATCTGTTGCCGTAGAAGCTACACATGCTATACTGAATATGATACGAACAATTTCAGTGTTTCTGATTCACTTATAATTTGAATTTTCATAAATTTCGATTTAATTTAATTTGATTTAATTATTTTGTGAGTCATTGCATTGTAAATAAGCTGTGTTGTTTACATACCGTTCATTTCGTGAGTATAGTTTACTTTTTAATATTTTTTATTGCTTTTCATCCGTTTTAACTGTTTTTCTTATATTTAAGTGATGGGAACATCAATCATTTGGGAATGCATCGGACTAGGGAGTGGGAATAGTGGGAGGACTAGGGGGATGGGGGAGTTAGGGTTGGTGAGGAACGAGAGGACAGGGGAGTGGGAAATGGTGGGGGCGGGGACGAGGGGATAGTGGAGTGGTGAATGGTTGGCAAGACGAGGGCATGTGGGAGTTGGGGTTGGTGGGGAGGTCGAGGGGTCGGGGGAGGGGAATTGTAGGGAGAAAGAGGAGACATTGAGTGGGAGATGATGGAGGGACGAGGGGACGGTGGAATAGGGGATAGTTGGGAGAATGAGGGGATGGGGGAGGGAGGAATGGGGGGGAGGAATGGGAACAGTGGAAGGTTGCTGTGGCTCAGCAACGCGTGGCCGGGTACGGCTAGTATGTATATATATATATATAAATATATATATATATATATATATATATATATATATATATATCATATATATATATATATATAATTTTATAATTTGTGTGCGTGTGTGTGTGTATGTTTCATTGAATATGACTGCATATCTTATGAATAATTTCTATTCATGGCTTCTCTCCCTCTGACTAGGCTCTTGCATCTGGGTTTAATTGGAAGAGGAGTTCTTCAAAGTCATTTTGTTCGCGGTGAACACAAAGAATAATAACTTGTAGAATATATTACACAGTATAAATTTACACAATGTTTCGAACCTAAATGGTTCATTCTCAAGTTACGGGACAGTACTGGGTGTATTCGATTTATATCAATAGGTATAAATGGGTGAAGAATACGGGACGTAAATAAGGACGAAACACATTCAAACATTATTCAGGTGTAGTGGGCGTGTTATTTTGGAGTGTGTCTTCTATGTTGGCGTCATCTTCACGTTCTGGTCTTGTCCTTACTCTCATGTTGGGTAGAGTGAATAGTTCCGTGATTTGGGTGGTTCAGGGTAGGTTGTTCTCTTTTTTATGTGAAATGCTTCAAATTTGTAATCTTCTTTACATCTTGGGTTTGTCTATTATACAATGTAAGAAGATTTAATAAAATTACAAATTTATATTCTCTCCTTCTTCTCCCCCTCTCACATATTCTTCCCTCGCTCCAACACTCCCTTCATCCATTATCCCTCCGTCCCTTTATCTCCCTTCCTATTTGACGGTCTCCCACCTTCCCTCCCTTTCAATTTCCTTCGTTTTCTTAGAGTTCCCTTCTCCTATTGTGCTCCTATTCCCCATCCCTCCCTCCCATTCTCTCATTCCTCCATTCTTCCTCCCTCCGTCCCGGGTTATTGTAAAGTGTAAGAACTCAGAATGGTATTCCGTCATTAGTGGAGCTCCACAGGCTCAGTTCTTTGACCTGTGTTGTTGGTCGCAAATATAAATGATCTACAAGACGGACTAGACTCATTTTTCTCTCAATGTTTGCTGATGTTGCATAAATTATTAGCAGGATTAAGACAGAGAAGTATCGCAAGCTGCTACATGATAACCTGGACAAACTGAAAGATTGGTCTAACAAATGGCTACACGAGCTTAACTCAAATAAATGTAAAGCAATTATTACTAGGTGTAGAAAGCCTGAGTCCTGCCACGAGGCTTTAAATGGGGAGATAAAATCATCCAGGACCTTGTTACACCACATATGTTAGACCAATTTTGGAGAATGCAGCTTAAGTGTAGGGAGTCCATATCTGATTCATGAGAAGACCAAGATGTAGAACGTTCAAACGTGTACTGTAAGACTAGTCACAGAACTTAGAGTTACGAGGAAAGGATGCAATAGTACTTCGCGTCGCGGGAAGACTGAAGATTGAGGAGAGATAATTACCCCACAAAAAAATCTCAGCGGAATTGATAGGATAGATAACGATCTCCTATTAAACACTGGTGAGACTTGCATGAGGGGACACTCGTGGAAATTGAGTAATATACTAAACCACAGAGACATTAGAAAGTATTTGTTTTAAGTAGAGTAGTTAACAAATGTAATTCACTAGGAAGTGATGCGTTAGAGTAGACTCTATACACAGTTTCAAATGTAGATATGATATTTCCCAATAGTGTCAGGAGCTTGCATGTACACCAGTTGATTGACAGTTCAGAGGCAGGACCAAAGATCTGAAGCTCAACCCCGTCAAATATAATTAGGTGAGAATAAGGCGATTACACAGACACCCACATGCAACAGAGACATTATTTTTCAGTGTCAGAGTAGTTAACAGATGGAATGCAATAAGCAGTGATGTGGTGGAGGCTGACTCCATACACAGTTTTAAATGTAGATATGATAGAGCCCAGTAGGCTCAGGAATCTGTACACCAGTTGATTGACAGTTGAGAGGAGGAAGAAAAGAGTCAAAGCTCAACCCCCGCAAGCACAGCTAGATGAGTACATGCACACACACACATGTGTGCATTGGGTGTACTCACCTAGTTGTACTCACTTAGTTGTGCTTGCGGGGATTGAGCTCTGGCTCTTTGGTCCCGCCTCTCAACCGTCAAAACCCGCCTCTCAACCGGGTGTGTGCGTGTGTCTGTGAGCATGTTGGTGTGCACGTGTGTACTCAACTAGGTACACATGCACACACCAACATACACACACGCACATACCCACATGCACACACATGTACACATGAACACACACACACACATGCACAAATACGTGTGTATTCTAGTGTGTGTGTGTATGTGTGTACTCACATATTTGTACTAAGCTGTTTGTGCTTGCGGGGGTTGAGCTTTGGCTTCTTGGTCCCGCCTCTCAACAGTCAATCAACTGGTGTACAGGTTCCTGAGAAGTGAACCCGGATGTAATTGGACTCACGGAATCAAAATTCTTTGTAATCCATTCGATTTCAGTGTTTCCCTAGGCCTACACTGTAACAAGGAAAGACAGGGAAGGAAGGGGAGGAGGCGGAGTGATCCTACTCATTAGAAAGGAATGGAGTTTTGAGATGTTTATTGCGGGTCGTGAGGGGCTTAGAGACTACATAACAGGCACCATGACGATGGGAGGACCAAGAGTAGTGGTAGTAGCAGTGATATATAACCTCCAACAAATGACAAAAGACCCAGGAAAGAGTATGACAGAAACACGACAGTTAACACTATAACTGAGAGGGCAGCCTCTGCTACCTGTAAAAATCGATCCCATCTGCTCATCATGGGGGGAATTCAATCACGGAAGGATTGACTGGAAGAACAAGGAACCGCACAGAGGTGAGGAAACATGAAGAGGGAAACTGTTGTAAGTGGTGACAAGAAACCTTTTAAGCCAGTATGTCAAGGGACAAACAAGAATGAGAGGCAAGAATGAACGAGCGAGACTCGACCTAGTCTTCACTCTGGAAGACTCTGAAATAAAGGAAATCTGTTTCGAAGCCCCTGTGGGAATGAGCGATCACAGCTTACTGATGTTTGGTTATCTGGTCGAAGTAGGGGTAGTACTCAAGGAAGGGCCCAGAAAACAAAAGGCTGACATTCCGATAGGGAAACTATGAGGAGATAAGAAAATTCCTAATATAACTTGGGAAACAGAGCTCAGAGGAAAGACGGCCCAAGACATGATGGACTTCATCACACAGAAGTGTAAGGAGGCAGCAGACAAGTTCGTCCCAGTCCAAAAGGAAATAGATGAAATGCAGACGACAAACCCATGGTTTATTCAGAGACGTCAGTTAGCAAAGCAGCAAAGTACAAGGGCGTGAAGAAACTATAGAAATAACAGGACACTAGCAAGCAGAGAAAGATACAAGAGCAATAGGAATGAATACGTCTGGGTGAGAAGTGAGGCAGAAAGACAACATAAAAATGACATAGCAAGCAAGGCAAAGAATCAAACAAAGCTGCTGCACAGCCTCATCAGGAGTTAAACAACAGTGAAGGAACAGGTAATGAAACTGAGAATAGGCGACAGAGAGATTCACTTCAAAGCACAAGGAAGCGTGCGAAAAACTCAATAAGAAATTCCAGAAGGTCTTCACAGTAGAGCAAGCAGAAGTCCCAGAGATATGAGAGGAAATATCTTACCAGACACTACTAGATGAGTTTGTGATTACCAGATTACCAATCAAAAGGGTGATAGATAGGTGCCACTGAACGTCTCCCAGAGGGAATAGACTCGTTCCACTCAGTGTTTGCTGATGATGCGAAAATTATGAGAAGGATTAAGACAGGAAGATACTATGTGCTATAAGATGACCTAGACAAAGTGAAGGAATGGTCCCGCAAATGGCTACTAAATATAACCTAAGTAAATGTTAGGTAATAGAACTAGGCGGAGGAAACAGGAAGCCAGACACTGGATACCGATTGGGAGATGAAGTCGTTCACGCAACGAACAGAGAGAAAGATATAGAAGTTGATATCAAGCCAAACCTGTCTTCTGAAGCCCACATCAAAGGAATAACATCGGCGGCGTTAACGAGGCTGGCTAACATCAGAACTGCCTTCAGAAACCTGTGTAAGGAATCTTTCAGAACCTTGTATACCTCATATGTAAGACCAATCCTGGAGTATGCAGCCCCAGCATGGAACCCGTACCTTGTTAACCATAGGACTGAGCTGGAAAAAGTTCAGAGGTATGCCAATAGACTAGATCGAGAAGTAAGATGCCTGAGGTACGAGGAAAGGCTGAGTGAACTGCACCTCGCGTCGTTGAATGACAGAAGAGCTCTTGGAGACATGATCACCACATAGGAAAATCATATGGAATTGACAGGGTAGACAAGGATGGATTATGTAACACGGGTGGTACACGTACAAGGGGACACAGGTGGAAGGTGAGTACCCAAATGAGCCACACAGACATTAGACAGAACTTTTTCAGTGTCAGAGTAGTTAGTAAATGGAATGCACTAGGCAGTGATTTGGTGGAGGCTGACTCCATACACAATTTCAAATGTAGATATGATAGAGCCCAGTAGGCTCAGGAATCTGTACACCATTAGATTGACGTTAGAGAGAGAGAGAGAGAGAGAGAGGCGGGACCAAAGAGCCAAACCTCAACCGCAGCAAGCACAACTAGGTGAGTATACACACAAACACACACACAAAGTGAGCTACCACTCATAGTGGAGGGGGGGGGGGGTTAAGGGCTGGTGAGTGTTCTACATATCCCGTTTCAGTGTTACAGCCTTTTTATAAGTTTTTGCTGATGTTTGCCCTCAGTCGCGGCCTGGCCATTAAAATCCAATCATAAGTTTGGTCGTGTCCCTGTGCTCTTACTCTGGTCATATAGTTACACTTAATGTACGTGTTTGGTCGTGTCCCTGGGGTGTTACAGGAGTAGAGTAACTGAGTAGAGTAACAGAAAATAAATAAATAAATATAATATATATATATATATATATATATATATATATATATATATATATATATATATATATATATATATATATATATATATATCCGTTCCACAAAGCCATTGCAATTGGCAATGCTTTTAGCCCCATCCCAATTAATAGTGTGATCACACAAACTTGCATGTAGATACAAAGCATTAGACGTTTGGGCAGTTCTTATACTATAAGCATGTTGGGACATACGCAATTGTAAGGATTTTCCTGTTTGTCCAAGGTACTGTTTCTCAGTAAGGTCCAAGGTCCAAGACCAAACTGTTTTTCTTAATGAACTTAATTCTTTGGTACCTTCAATAAAATTCACATGCGAAAATGAGGAGAATGGTACTCTTCCATTTTTGGACATTATGATTCATAGTCAATAGAAGGTTCAAATTTAATGTGTATAGAAAACCTACCAACGTGGGGTCGTTTGTTCATTATTATTCGAATCATCATAGTAAAGTTAAACAGGCAGTATTTTCAGGAATGTTTCTTCGAGCTTTGAGGGTATGCAGCCCTGAGTTTTTGATGAAGAGATAGCTAAAATATATGAAATGGGAAAAGTTTACAATACCCTAAGATGTTTTTGGATTGTTCGTTTGGGAATACTAAACGTACGTTTTATAATAATGTCTCCAAAGCGAAACCAGAAAATAGAAACTCATTGGTGGTACCTTATGCGATGGGATTTGAGAAACTTTCCCCAGTTTTTAAGACCCTTAATATCAATTTGGTGTTCACTAATAATACGATCAAGTCTAATTTAATAAAAAAAACTCCCCTGGTACAGCAGGTTGTGTGTATTCGATTCCCTGCAATGATTGTGAGTCTGTGTACCTTGGACAAACAGGAAAATCCTTACAATTGCGTATGTCCCACCATGCTTATTATATATATATATATATATATATATATATATATATATATATATATATATATATATATATATATATATATATATATTGTGACGGTAACGAGTTGGAAATGGTGGTCGGCAGTCTTCCAACTAGCAGGTGTCAGTGCTGGGCCACATATAATATATAAAAAAAAGAAAAGGAAAAAAAAGAGAAAAAAAAGAATGACTGCGTGATTTGGTAATCTGTGGTAAGGTTGGAAAGACTAAAAGCAATAATAAAAAATATGGATTTTAATAACAATAAAAACACAAATTGAAATAAATGCAAAATCTTGGCTTACTGGCAAAAATAATAAACAATATAAACATGAAAATAGATTACGTTAATGGGGAGGAGAATTGATATACAAAAGTAAGTAAAATATGAATGCTGGAATATATGCACTAACTATGAACCTCTATTTGACCACACAGAGTGAGTCACTTAGGAGTTCACAGCTTGCGAGCACACAATATTCTGGCTGGCAGAAACGCAAGGGACTCCAACAATAACTGGTGAGGTCTTGTGATTGGCGGGGAGCCGGAGTGGAGTGTTGGTTGGCGGCCAATGAGGAAGCTGGATGGTCGCAAGTCGCTAGTTAGGCCGTTGAAGGGTTCGGCGCGTCGACCAGGTGCAGCAGTGGGGGGGAAGGAGGGAGTTGCTGGTACGTGTGGCTAATATGTACGTTTAGCCACTACAAAACGTATCTTGTATATTGATGAGGACAGGCGTGATTCGCAGAAATAGCAGGCTAAATCTCTGATAAGAGATTATCGTCACAACTCTCCCCCGAAGCCTGCCGTTTCGGGTGAATCACGTCCACTGGAGGTAGAGTGGGAGGTGGAGCTGCCTCTACCTCATGCACTCTGGAGAGGGCATCAGCGATGATGTTATCAGGCCCCTTGATGTAGCAGATCTTTAAGTTGAAGCCTTGAAGATATAAAGCCCATCGCAGCAGACGTTGGTTATTAAATTGGGCTTGATGTAAAAATCTCAGAGGGTTGTGGTCCGAATAGATGGTAGTGGACCTAGCACCGTGCAGATATGGTGCAAAGTGTTGTAAGCTCAGGACGATGGACAGGAGTTCCTTCTCTATAGTACTGTAGTTCTTCTGATGAGGCTTCAACTTGCAACTGTAGTAGCTGACAGGTAGAACCTCCTCGCCTCGCTGCTGCATTAAGACACTTCCGATGCCGGTACCACTGGCGTCGACATGGAGGATGAAAGGCTTCTTGATATCTGGTGAGGCGAGAATGGGATTAGAACAGAGGAGGAATTTGAGTTGTTCGAATGCAACGGTTTGCTCTCTGGTCCAATTATACCGTTGCTTGGGACTGGTTAAGGTGATTAATGGGGTTGCAACAGTGCTAAAATTCTTCACAAACCTACGGTAATAGGAAGCAAGACCAAGGAAGCGCAGGAGCTGCTTCCTGGTAGTAGGCTGTGGATACTGTTGGATTGCTTGAATGTGAATGTTTAACGGAGCCAGGTTGCCACTCCCTATAACATGACCCAGGTACCGCACTTTACCTTTCGCGAAGGTGGACTTGCCCAAATTGATGGTGAGGCCGGCTTTCAGGAGCTTGTAGAACAATCGTTGTAGCTGGAGCAGGTGTTCGCTCCAGGTGTTGGATGCTACCACGATGTCGTCCAAATAGGCATAGGTGTTTTCCAAGCCCTGGATGACGCGGTTGACAGCTCTCTGAAAGGTGGCTGGGGCATTGCAGAGTCCAAAGGGAAGGCGATTGTACCTGTAGAGACCAAAGGGGGTTATAAAGGCGGACAGTACCTTAGCTCGCTCCGTTAAACTCACCTGGTAGTAGCCCTTTAGTAGGTCTACCTGAGACAGGTAGCGGGCATTACCAATGGCATCCAAAATGTCGTCTACCCTGGGTATTGGGTAGGCGTCCTTCACTGTGACCTGGTTCAACTTCCTATAATCCGTACACAGACGGATTTTGCCGTGAGGTTTGGGTACCAGGATGCATGGTGAGGCCCAGGGGGACTCACAGGGGGTAGCCAGTCCATGGTCCAAGAGATACTGTACCTCAGCCCGCATGACTTCCGTTTTGCTCGGGCTGATTCGGTAGAATGGTTGGCGAATCGGCTGGGTGTCAGGTAGCAGTTGGATGTCGTGCCGAGTTACAGTACACTCTTGGGGGTCATCTCGAAACAACTCTTGATATTCTCTGACGAGTTTGATTAGTGGAGCACTATTATCGTCCTGAAAATGATGTTGAAGGTTAGTAAGGATTTCCGAGTTAGAGAGCGCTGTCTCAGTGTCAGTGCTCTCGGAAGGAGAAGCAGGGAAGGTCTCACTGTGGCTGTATGGACCTGTAAATGAGGTGAAATTGGTTAACACAGTGGGAGGAACCCCATGGTAGGGCTTGAGTAAATTAATGTGGCACAGCTGGGTCTTCCGCCGCCTATCGGGGTCTCGAGAACGTAGTTGAAGTTGTTCCGGCACTCCTTAACACGGTAGGGTCCTGAGAACCTGTTCTGTAAAGGAGAACCTGGGATAGGGAAATAGGCAAGCACTAAGTCTCCTGGTGTAAACTTCCTTACTTTACAGTGCCGGTCGTAACGAGTCTTCATCCTCTCCTGGGCTCTCTGTAGGTTGTTGCTGGCAAAGGAATGGACCCTCTCTAGAATGTGTCGGAGATTTTGGAGATACTGGGGCACACTCTGATGCTCACTGAAGGTGTCATCACGTAGAGAATCCTTGAAAGCCTTGAGAGGTGTACGGCACTTACGTCCGTAGAGCATCTCATAAGGAGATACTCCTAGTGACTCGTTGGGAAGACTTCTGAAAATACACAAAATGAGATCAATTTGCCTATCCCAATCCTTTGAGGTCTCATTACAGAACTTTTTTAAGAGTGCCTTGATGGTTTGATGACTACGCTCGAGAGAACCCTGTGAAGCAGGATGATAGGGGCTGGACAGTACCTGTTTGATGTTGAACTCCTCCAGAGTCCGTTTGAAGAGATCACTGGTGAAGTTGGTACCACAGTCGCTCTGAATCTCCCTCGGAAATCCATACTGGGTGAAGATTTTCAGTAGATTCTTCACCACTGTAGCAGCTGTAATATTTTTTACTGGAACTGCTATCGGAAATCTGGTGGTAGGACACAGGATGGTTAAGATATATGAGTTGCCTGCACTGGTCCGAGGCAAAGGACCAACGCAGTCGATAATGAGCTTGTGGAACGGTTCCTCAGGCACCTGGATGGGTATCAGGGTGCTCTGGGAATGGAAACGTTCGGTTTCCCGGCTAACTGACACACGTGGCATAATTTGACATGAGATTTGACGTCGTTTACCATACCTGGCCAGTAGTAGTCTTGTCGAATTCCATGGTAAGTCTTGTTGAACCCATAGTGTGACAAAGCGCCGTGGGCCAGGTGTAGAATCGTGGGCCGCAGGCTGGTGGGAATCACTAGTTGTTCAACGTTTGCCCAATCGTCCTCGTCCTTCAGTTTACTGGGTCTATACCTGCGATAGAGTATTTCGTTCTCCATAAAGAACCCAGGAACACTGTCGGATTGGGTTTCAGCCTGAAAGAATAATGGTGTCAATGTAAGATCATCTCTCTGTAACTTACGGAACTCCACCGCGGTCAGGTTAGGGGGTAGTTTCGAAGGGTCCTGAGGGACAGCGGTAGCAGTAGAGTCGGCTGGCTGTGGACGTGCAGCTTGAGCACGGGTGGTCACCATAACAGGAGGAGAACCTTCATCACTCTCTTGAACCTTTACTGGGAAATGTTCAAAAATCGGGTTATCCACCACAGAGTTGCTTACCTTGGATATGTCCTTGATGATCAGGTTGTTTGGTTGTTGGTCTTCTGCCAAGTCGTTGCCCAGGAGAAGTTGCACTCCAGGCATGGGAAAAGGCTTTTCCCTGACGGCGACTTGGACTTCACCGGTCACGAAGGGACAATCCAGGTAAACTCGGGCAAGTGGATAAGGAGTTGTAGCAGTAAGGTCAGTGATGAACACAGTCTCTCCTGTGTAGGCGACGTTGGGCACAGCCGATTTCAAAACGATCGATTGTAGAGCCGCTGTGTCCCTTAGGATCTTAAGTCCGAAACGTCCCTCTGAATCTGAACCGTGGGTAGAGATAGTTCCTGGATAGAGATGCTTGGTAAAGAGAGAGAGATCATTAGCATGAACACCAACATTCATTACAGGCTTACCGGACTTAGGGTGAGTAGTTTTAGACTTAGGGGGTTCGAC
The DNA here is from genome assembly GCA_020271785.1 of Procambarus virginalis. NCBI lineage: Eukaryota > Metazoa > Arthropoda > Malacostraca > Decapoda > Cambaridae > Procambarus > Procambarus virginalis. The sequence continues at coordinate 179,310 of WNGS01160354.1, forward strand.
GTTACCTTTAGATTGGGACTTACCACATTTGTCAATGGTGTGTCCATATAATCGACAATACCTGCAGTACAGTTGAGAGGTACCTTGATCTGGGCTCGCTTTCTCGTAACTGTACCAAGACTTCTTGCTGGTAGGATCTGGAGTCAGCCGGTGGATGAGGCTGTAAGTGTCAGCTGACTTCGCACACTTCACTAATTCCGTCTCTTCCTTGTCTGCTAAGTATAGGCGGACAGGAGGAGGTACACGTCTCAAAAATTCTTCAACCAGTATGAGGTTGACAAGTTCTGAAAAAGTAGAGACATGTGCTGCCTCCAGCCATTTCATGAAATATCTTTGTTTGGTGTTAGCAAATTCTAAGAAGGTGGTGGTACTTGCCTTGACGTAGTCACGAAACTTTCGTCGATAGCTTTCGGTGGAGAGAAGGTAGGCGTCCAACACAGCTTGTTTCAGGGTGGTGTAGTCGTTTTCCGAAGCCAAAGTGCTGAGTGTGACTGCTGCTCTACCTGTTAAATGTACTCTGAGAAGGGTAGCCCATTGGTCGTCAGGCCAATTAAGTTGAACAGCAAGGGTCTCAAAAGTGGTAAAGAACACATCAACCTCCGTTTCGAGGAACGGGGGCATTAACTTACTTGCATGGGAGATATTGAAACTGGGAGGAAGACTAGCTGCCGCTTGTTGGAGTTGAGCTTGGTGTGCAGCGTCCCTCGTGAGTTCTCGGTCACGACATTTAGCATTGCTTCTGCCTGTCGTTGGTCGTGTTCCCGTTGTATCTCGAGTCGCTGTTGTATAAGGCCAACTCACGTTCTTGCTGTCCTTTGAGGAGTAGGGCCTCCCTTTCACTTTCTTCCTTCAGCTTCTTCCTTCTGAGGGCAGCTTCACGCTTCCTTTCTGAGGGCAGCTTCACGTTCTTCTTCAGCTTCACGCTCTCTGGCAGCTTCACGCTTCTTCTTTCTGATTGCAGCTTCACGCTTCTGCAGCTTCACGCTCTCTGCTTGCAGCTGCTTCTTGTTGTTGCTGTAGCTCGATCTTGGCAAGTTCCAATTTGAGCTTTATCGCTCTCAAGTCATCTTTATCTGAAATAATGTACTGTTCATGAGTAGAAGAATCTATAATATCTTCCTCAGCAAGGTGATCCAGTATCATATTATTAATGGCAAATTTGTTGGCTCCATCAGGAACTTCTAAGTGATACTCATGTGCAAGAGTTAACAAATCGACCCTCTTAGCGTGACGTAAGGTCCCTATTTCACTTTCTGGATCTGCTTTGAAAGCTTGTAAGCGGAACATGGTGAAAATATAGCAAAACAAAGGAGATGAATATAGTGAGAATATGGCGAGTGTCAGAAACAGGAAACGTGGCAACTGATACCTATCCTGTGGGGAATTATTAATAATTAAAGTAAATTCAAGATGGTAAATGAATAAGGTCGCAGGAAATCTTGTACCTGGTACTCACTATGGGAGGATAAAGGCAAGAAAATCCTACTAATTAGTGAAAACTAATTTTAAAATACAAGTGAAACACTAAATGGCTTCAAAATAAATGAGGTAGTCCAAAAAATGTAGTCATACCTTGCCAAGTCACTATAGAACATAAGCAATGGTACCCACTGAAATTGAATATGGTATTTACAGAATTAGCGAACTTTTGTGCTCAAAAGAAAGAACGCCAATTCCCTACCTTAGGTAAATACCATCAGTCTGACCGACGAGTAGGGGTGCGAGTGTCAACTGGTGACGAGAACTATCGGCGAGGTCCCAATTCGCCAATAATAGTTCGTGCTAGAGGATCTAAAGCCCTCTTTTTCCTCCTAGAGTCGGATTGCAGGACTTGGGTGCTATTGACCCGGAGACAGACCACAGTACCAGGGTACCTATGTGATAATCTGTCAAAAAGTGAGAAATATTGGGGGACAAAGATGTTAAACACGGAGGATAACACGGAAGGGGGAGACGACCAATTAAGAGTATGACTGCGGCCTACAGTCACCACGTAATCCAAAGTTGTCTCACTCTCACCATATGCTATTCCCGTAATGTACAATATACACAGCACCATATAAAATAAAGAATGATTAATGTGAATAATGGAAGCAAGGGAAATAAGAGCCAAGTGCGCTTACCACAATTACCAATACCTGAGTGAAGCTCCGTGGACAGATCTCCATTTAATAGTGGCTCCGTGGACAGATCTCCATTTAATAGTGGCTCCGTGGACAGGCCCCATTTATATCCGTGGACAGGTTTATATGTGACGGTAACGAGTTGGAAATGGTGGTCGGCAGTCTTCCAACTAGCAGGTGTCAGTGCTGGGCCACATATAATATATAAAAAAAAGAAAAGGAAAAAAAAAGAAAAAAAAAAGAATGACTGCGTGATTTGGTAATCTGTGGTAAGGTTGGAAAGACTAAAAGCAATAATAAAAAATATGGATTTTAATAACAATAAAAACACAAATTGAAATAAATGCAAAATCTTGGCTTACTGGCAAAAATAATAAACAATATAAACATGAAAATAGATTACGTTAATGGGGAGGAGAATTGATATACAAAAGTAAGTAAAATATGAATGCTGGAATATATGCACTAACTATGAACCTCTATTTGACCACACAGAGTGAGTCACTTAGGAGTTCACAGCTTGCGAGCACACAATATTCTGGCTGGCAGAAACGCAAGGGACTCCAACAATAACTGGTGAGGTCTTGTGATTGGCGGGGAGCCGGAGTGGAGTGTTGGTTGGCGGCCAATGAGGAAGCTGGATGGTCGCAAGTCGCTAGTTAGGCCGTTGAAGGGTTCGGCGCGTCGACCAGGTGCAGCAGTGGGGGGAAGGAGGGAGTTGCTGGTACGTGTGGCTAATATGTACGTTTAGCCACTACAAAACGTATCTTGTATATTGATGAGGACAGGCGTGATTCGCAGAAATAGCAGGCTAAATCTCTGATAAGAGATTATCGTCACAATATATATA
>WNGS01160355.1:0-12447 GCA_020271785.1 Procambarus virginalis
CCTGATCCCTGGAGACCTCCCCCGTGACACCCTGGTCCCTGGAGACCTCCCCGTGACACCCTGGTCCCTGGAGACCTCCCTGTGACACCCTGGTCCCTGGAGACCTCCCCCGTGACACCTTGGTCCCTGGAGACCTCCCCCGTGACACCCTGGTCCCTGGAGACCTCCCTGTGACACCCTTGTCCCTAGAGACCTCCTGTGACACCCTTGTCCCTGGAGACCTCCCTGTGACACCCTTGTCCCTAGAGACCTCCTGTGACACCCTGGTCCCTGGAGACCTCCCTGTGACACCCTGGTCCCTGGAGACCTCCCCCGTGACACCCTGGTCCCTGGAGACCTCCCCCGTTACACCCTGGTCCCTGGAGACCTCCCCGTGACACCCTGGTCCCTGGAGACCTCCCCCCCCGTGACACCCTTGTCCCTAGAGACCTCCCTGTGACACCCTGGTCCCTGGAGACCTCCCCCGTGACACCCTGGTCCCTGGAGACCTCCCTGTGACACCCTGGTCCCTGGAGACCCCCCCCGTGACACCCTGGTCCCTGGAGACCTCCCCCCCGTGACACCCTTGTCCCTAGAGACCTCCCTGTGACACCCTGGTCCCTGGAGACCTCCCCCGTGACACCCTGGTCCCTGGAGACCTCCCCGTGACACCCTGGTCCCTGGAGACCTCCCTGTGACACCCTGGTCCCTGGAGACCTCCCCCGTGACACCCTGGTCCCTGGAGACCTCCCCCCCCCGTGACACCCTTGTCCCTAGAGACCTCCCTGTGACACCCTGGTCCCTGGAGACCTCCCCCGTGACACCCTGGTCCCTGGAGACCTCCCCCCCCGTGACACCCTGGTCCCTGGAGACCTCCCTGTGACACCCTGGTCCCTGGAGACCTCCCCCCCCGTGACACCCTGGTCCCTGGAGACCTCCCTGTGACACCCTTGTCCCTGGACCCCCCCCCCCCGTGACACCCTGGTCCCTGGAGACCTCTCTGTGACACCTTGTCCCTGGAGACCTCCCTGTGACACCCTTGTCCCTGGAGACCTCTCTGTGACACCCTTGTCCCTGGAGACCTCCCTGTGACACCCTTGTCCCTGGAGACATCCCTGTGACACCCTTGTCCCTGGAGACCCCCCCCGTGACACCCTGGTCCCTGGAGACCTCCCCCGTGACACCCTGGTCCCTGGAGACCTCCCCGTGACACCCTGGTCCCTGGAGACCTCCCCCGTGACACCCTGGTCCCTGGAGACCTCCCCCGTGACACCCTGGTCCCTGGAGACCTCCCCCGTGACACCCTGGCAGCTGTTGACATCCCCTGACTGCAAAAGGTCTAAATGAGTCAATAAAAGTTGTCAGTCTCATCAAAGGGAGTGGAGTCAATAGCCGCGTGTTTGGCCTAATTTGCGTAAACATGGGAGGTGATCAATCACACTATTGTATCATACACACGTGAGGTGGTTTTCCAGAGGAAGAATTCGAACTGGGGTTGATGAGCCAAGGACGCAGAATCTTAATTTCCTTCTCGGGAGAAACAAACCACTCGAGGCAGAGGTGTTTAGTAGTGATGAGTAGGCAGTGAAGGCACCATGTCTGGCGGACACTTCCTCAAAGCTCGGTGAACTTTAAGACGGGCAGGGGGGGAGGGGGAGTGTCTGGCAGTGTCTTCAAGCAGACCAAGATGATCTACAGCTTCTCTACATTTTCACTACACACTGAGGAAAGCAACACGAAGGAAGAATGGGTGAAGAATTTGAGAAAACGAAATACAGCTTCGTCTTCAGTTTATGTCAGCGAGTTTTAAACAGTATTTTCCACAAGAGAAGAATGTATATATGACAGCAAAACACTTGATGAAAGACCCATTTGGCACCTGAGAGTGTGATGCACTTGAGACGTGATCAGGAAGATCTGTAAACCCATCTTACATGTGACGGTTGACCAAGAGTCAGGCACACGACATCACTCAGAGTATATACAAGGAATATCCCAACTTGAGTAAAGAGAGTGTGTGGCTGTGGCTGCCACTTGTACCAAGGCTGGCGTCTCATCCCTAACAAAGCTCAAGACCAAACAGAGAGACCACCTTAACCCTACGGCCAATATGCGTGTGGCCTTATCCCCACACAGAGCCGGACTTGCCCGGGATTACACCCACCAAACACACCCACCAAACTTCCCCAATAGGAAGCCCTAATTATGTATCCGCAACTTTACTTTCTGCATGTTATTAATATAAATTTGTGGTCATCTTACAAGGTTGAATTCTGTCAGACTTCACCAAAATGCACATGTGAACATTTTACATATGCCTGTATGTTGGAATGTACCCGGATTGTACCTGGATGGGGTTCCGGGAGTTGTTCTGCTCACCAAGCCCGGCCCGAAGCCAGGTTTGACTTGTGAAAGCTTGGTCCACCAGGCTGTTGCTGACCTCCCTCTCTCCAGGTTCGCTGGCAACTTTGGCTTTTGCTTTTGTAGTGGATATGTGCTCCTATGGTGCACATATCCACTACAGCCTGGTTGATCCAGCACTTCTTGCAGAATAGTGCTCAGAATTTTCTAGAAGACGTCCACTTTTGTTCCGGCAATATTTCTTATACTTGTTGCGAGAATAAGGAACAACCATAGACCTCTGATGTTTATACAGTGTTCTCTGATTGTGCCTATGGCAGCTCTGCTCTTCACTGGTTCTATTCCCGCGTTTTCTTCCATATCGTTCACTCCAGTACGTTGTTATTTTACTGTGTAGATTTGGGACCTGGCCCTCCAGTATTTTCCATGTGTATATTATTTGGTATCTCTCTCGTCTCCTTTCTAGAGAGTACATTTGGAGAGCTTTGAGACGATCCCAATAATTTAAGTGTTTTATCTCGTCTATGCGTGCCGTATATGTTCTCTGTATTCCCTCTATTTCAGCAATCTCTCCTGCTCTGAAGGGGGAAGTGAGTACTGAGCAGTATTCGAGACGGGACAACACAAGTGACTTGAAGAGTACAACCATTGTGATGGGATCCCTGGATTTGAAAGTTCTCGTAATCCATCCTATCATTTTTCTGGCTGACGCAATATTTGCTTGGTTATGCTCCTTAAACGTTAGGTCGTCGGACATCATTATTCCCAAATTCTTGACATGTTGCTTTCCTACAATGGGCAGATTTGACTGTGTTTTGTACCCTGTATTATGTTTAAGGTCTTCATTTTACCGTAGCTGAGTACCTGGAAATTATCGCTATTAAACATTGTTATTTTCCGTTACCCAATCGAAGACTTTATTAATATCTACTTGTAGTGAATATGAGAATAGTGAAAAGCAGCGGTGCAAGGACTGTACTTTGAGGTACAGAGCTTTTAACTGCGCTCGGACTCGATTTTATTTTATTGACTGTTTCTCTTTGCGTTCAGTTTGATAGAAGATTTAATATCCATCGTCCTACTTTACCAGTTATTCCCATTGACCTCATTTTGTGTGCTATCACTCCATGGTGACATTTATCGAATGCCTTTGTGAAGTCCGTGTATACAACATCAGCATTGTTTTTCTTCTAATGCCTCAGTGACTTTGTCGTAATGGTCAAGTAGCTGTGAGAGGCATGATCTTCCTGCTCTTAAATCCATGTTGGCCTGGGTTGTGGAGGTCATTGGTCTCCATGTTGGCCTGGGTTGTGGAGGTCATTGGTCTCCATGTTGGCCTGGGTTGTGGAGGTCATTGGTCTCCATGTTGGCCTGGGTTGTGGAGGTCATTGGTCTCCATGTTGGCCTGGGTTGTGGAGGTCATTGGTCTCCATGTTGGCCTGGGTTGTGAAGGTCATTGGTCTCCATGCTGGCCTGGGTTGTGGAGGTCATTGGTCTCCATGTTGGCCTGGGTTGTGTAGGTCATTGGTCTCCATGTTGGCCTGGGTTGTGAAGGTCATTGGTCTCCATGTTGGCCTGGGTTGTGAAGGTCATTGGTCTCCATGTTGGCCTGGGTTGTGGAGGTCATTGGTCTCCATGTTGGCCTGGGTTGTGAAGGTCATTGGTCTCCATGTTGGCCTGGGTTGTGGAGGTCATTGGTCTCCATGTTGGCCTGGGTTTTGGAGGTCATTGGTCTCCATGTTGGCCTGGGTTGTGGAGGTCATTGGTCTCCATGTTGGCCTGGGTTGTGGAGGTCATTGGTCTCCATGTTGGCCTGGGTTGTGAAGGTCATTGGTCTCCATGTTGGCCTGGGTTGTGGAGGTCATTGGTCTCCATGTTGGCCTGGGTTGTGTAGGTCATTGGTCTCCATGTTGGCCTGGGTTGTGAAGGTCATTGGTCTCCATGTTGGCCTGGGTTGTGAAGGTCATTGGTCTCCATGTTGGCCTGGGTTGTGGAGGTCATTGGTCTCCATGTTGGCCTGGGTTGTGAAGGTCATTGGTCTCCATGTTGGCCTGGGTTGTGGAGGTCATTGGTCTCCATGTTGGCCTGGGTTTTGGAGGTCATTGGTCTCCATGTTGGCCTGGGTTGTGGAGGTCATTGGTCTCCATGTTGGCCTGGGTTGTGGAGGTCATTGGTCTCCATGTTGGCCTGGGTTGTGAAGGTCATTGGTCTCCATGTTGGCCTGGGTTGTGAAGGTCATTGGTCTCCATGTTGGCCTGGGTTGTGAAGGTCATTGGTCTCCATGTTGGGCTGGGTTATGGAGGTCATTGGTCTCCATGTTGGCCTGGGTTGTGAAGGTCATTGGTCTCCATGTTGGCCTGGGTTGTGGAGGTCATTGGTCTCCATGTTGGCCTGGGTTGTGGAGGTCATTGGTCTCCATGTTGGCCTGGGTTGTGGAGGTCATTGGTCTCCATGTTGGCCTGGGTTGTGGAGGTCATTGGTCTCCATGAAACTAGTGACCTGACTCCTAATCACTCTCTCAAATACTTTTATTATGTGGGACGTTAGTGCAACTGGTCTATAATTCTTTAACAATGCTTTGCTTCCTCCCTTGTGTAGAGGGGCAATGTCTGCTGCTTTAAGTGCATCTGGTATCTCCCCCGTGTCCAAGCTCTTCCTCCACACTATACTGAGTGCCTGTGCTACCGGCACTTTGCATTTCTTTATAAATATTGAATTCCATGAGTCTGGACCTGGGGCCGAGTGCATGGGCATGTTTTCAATTTCTCTTTCAAAGTCTAGTGCGCTCGTGTTGATATCAGTTATATTTACAGGGGTTTGGATATCCCGCATAAAGAAATTGTCTGGATCTTCCACTTTCATGTTGTTTATTGGAGTGCTAAACATGTCCTCATACTGCTTTTTTAGGATTTCACTAATTTCTTTGTCATCCTCCGTGTATGAACCTTCACTTGTACGAATAGGTCCAATACTGGCAGTGGTTTTTGCTTCTGATTTCGCATATGAGAATAATTATTTTGGAATTTTCTTTATTTCCTGAATTGCTTTCTGTTTTAACTGCCTTTCTTCAGTTTCATATGAGTGTTTCAATTTCCGCTCGATTTCTTCAATCTCCCTATTTAAATTATTCCTTCTTTGACGGGAAAGTCGTGTCTGCATAAGCATTTCCGTTATTTTATTCCTTCTTTTATAGTGTCGTCTGCGTTCTCTGTCTATGTTTCTGGTTTAACCTCAAAAGAACATGTTTCAGACAGACTTGATACGCTTCCGAAGTCAGTTTTTCTATTCCTTCTGTAGGACTTGTATTACTTGGAACAGTTTCCCATGGAATGTTTGTAAGTTCCCTGTTTATTATCTCCCAGTCTATTCTTTTATTATTAAAATTGAATTTACTGAATAGCCCCTCTCGCTTTATCAACGTTTTAGGTCTATTCTGAGTATTGATGGTCGTTTGCACTTCAATGAGCTGTGATCTGAATATGTGGTATCTGATATCGTAATCCCTGATAATGTCTTTTTGTTCGTAAAGACCAGATCTAGAATATTTTATTTCTCGTTGGCTCCGATATCTGCTGACTGAGTGAATATTTGTCACAGAATCTAAGTAGTTCTCTAATCTGTTGTTGGTTAGGTCCTGATAGATTCCCTGGTATAATATTATTGTTTGCTATTCTCCACCTGAGACTAGGCAAGTTGAAGTCACCTAGGAAGATAATATCAGGTATTGGTTCTCCAAATTGTCAAGGCTATTCTCTATTTTGTTTATCTGTTCTGTGACTTCCTCGGCCGTTGATCTGGCCGTTTGTATATTATAATAATCACTAAGTTTATTTTCTCTATTTTTAATCCCAGCACCTCTACCACTTCATTTGTAACGTTAAGGACCCTGAGCATACAAGGTTTCCCTAATATACATACCCACTCTCAAGTGACTCTTTACTCTATCACACCTGTATAGGTTATATCTAGATCTCACACTCTCCAAGAATTGATTGATGGATGAAGATTAAGGCACCCAAGAGGGGGCACGGGCATGATAGCCCGTCACTTTGTACCCTGTCAACCTGTAAGATCATATTCCGGTTTGTTGTTGTGTTTTGGGTGTGGTTGTACCTGTCACTCTGGTATGCAAATGGTTCTTTCCGTACCATACATTCCCTGTCCTTCACATTTTGAAACTTTTTTCTTCTTGGTTAAAAAATAATTGTTGACTGTCCTCCAAAGCTATATTCCTGTTTGCTACGCTTTGTGTTGCGTTCCGTGCCTTTGTTAGCGTTCCGTGCCTTTGTGTTGCGTTCCGTGCTTTGTGTGGCGTTCCGTGCCTTTGTGTAGCGTTCCGTGCCTTTGGTTGCGTTCCGTGCCTTTGTGAACGTTCGTGCCTTTGTGTAACGCTCCGTACCTTTTTGAACGTTCCGTGCCTTTGTTAGCGTTCCGTGCCTTTGTGTAACGCTCCGTACCTTTGTGTAATGTTCCGTGCCTTTGGTAGCGTTCCGTGCCTTTGGTAACGCTCCGTACCTTTGTGTAACGTTCCGTGCCTTTGTGTTCGTTCCGTGCCTTTGTGTAACGTTCCGTGCCTTTGTAACGCTCCGTACCTTTGTGTACGTTCCGTGCCTTTGTGTAGCGTTCCGTGCCTTTGTGTACGCTCCGATTTGTTAACGTGTCCGTGCCGTTGTGTAGCGTTCCGTGCCTTGTGTAACGCTCCGTACCTTTGTGTAACGTTCCGTGCCTTTGTGTAGCGTTCCGTGCCTTTGTGTAGCGTTCCGTGCCTTGTGTACGCTCCGTACCTTTGTGTAACGTTCCGTGCCTTGTGTAGCGTTCCGTGCCTTTGTGTAGCGTTCCGTGCCTTTGTGTAGCGTTCCGTGCCTTTGTGTAACGCTCCGTACTTTGTGTACGTTCCGTGCCTTTGTGTCGTTCCGTGCCTTTCACATGTCTGGGTGCCAATGGCTACATGTTGACCCAAAGACATTTTCCCTTCCCCACCCAAGTAATCTAGACATTTTACAAGATGAGGGCGGCTGCGTGATGATCCCTCTCGCTCTTGTCAGAGTATTATGTCGGCAAATGTCCTTTTGGTCTGTCTGTTGTGGTCTGTTGTAGATCTGTACCTATCGAGCTGTCAATGCTGTCTGTTGCACTTTCCTGTCTGCTATCATTTTTATCCTGGTATACTGAATCAGGTTTTACAAATTACAGAATTACTTTCTTGGTTACCGCTGTTGACAGCCATTGCTCCAGCACCAGTATATTTGCTTCTCTCCGTAGATGGCTGGTAGACATTCTTCCCTCACTTCGTAGATGGCTGGTAGACATTCTTCCCTCACTTCGTAGATGGCCGGTAGACATTCTTCCCTCACTTCGTAGATGGCCGGTAGACATTCTTCCCTCACTTCGTAGATGGCCGGTAGACATTCTTCCCTCACTTCGTAGATGGTTGGTAGACATTCTTCCCTCACTTCGTAGATGGCTGGTAGACATTCTTCCCTCACTTCGTAGATGGCTGGTAGACATTCTCCCTCACTTCGTAGATGGCTGGTAGACATTCTCCCTCACTCCCTAGATGGCTGGTAGACATTCTTCCCTCACCCCCTAGATGGCTGGTAGACTTCAATGAAGGAAATTTTCCGGTCATGAGCCATGGTATGTAGGAGTTGTTTGGATATATTGCAAGCTGTCAAAACATTGTTGCATACCCAGAGTGTTCATGTTGCAAGCCTCGGTGTTGCTCACCTGGGAACAGTCAAGTGCAAAGTGTCCTGACATGCAACAGGTGAGTCCCGTTGTTCTAGTGTTGAGTGTTTATAGCGGTGACCATATGTTTGTTTGTTTGTTTTGTTGCTTTGTTTAGTCTTGTTTGTCTCGTGTGCTTGGGGTAGGTAGGCCGCAGTTGGCAAGTATGCTGTGTTTTCATACCTGATCAACCAGGCTGTGACTCATACATCAGGCTGCGAACAGCCGCGGTCAACAGCCTAGTTGACTCGTCCAGCAACCAGGAGGCCTGGTAGCGGGCCGGGCCGCAGGGCGATTAATCCCCGTAATTGACTACTTAAACCTATAATTAAGACTGTATGGACTATTAAAGAGAGAGGGGGGAAGGTAGGGGTCCTTAATCCCCGTAAGCTACACAAGCAGTGTGTGAGAGGTGGTGGTCGTACTATGCAGGTGTAGGTCATATATAAGACTGGGTCGTGAGGTCAGTGCACGAAATTTAATCTGGGTCACTGAAAAGTTGAAGAACTGTGCTCCAGGCCACTATACCCTAGTTGGTGAAGATTGAGAGACGGGGACACAAGAGCTGAAGGTCAACCTCAGACAGCCACGGGTGTATCAGGAGGAAGAGAGGATCATGTGGAGTGTAGAGAGTGTGGCGTGGGTGTAGTGGAGGGCTGAGGCCGGCCCCCAGTAATGTGCTACAGGAGCCGGGTTAAAGTGGATGTACCGCCTCAAATATACACGCCGTCAACTCTTGCTATTTCCCACCTACGCCGGAGGCGGTGAAGGTCGCGTTAGTCTGTGTTGTGAGGAGGGCTGTGCACGGGGGAGCGTGCACGGGGGAGCTGTGCACGGGGGAGCTGTGCACGGGGAGCTGTGTACGACAGTAATGGTGTGCACGCTCCCACTGGCGCCCTCACACACCAACACATACTTCTCTCCGTGTGTGTGTACGCCTTCCTCTCCCATACTGTCAGGCTGGAGCTTCAGCTGTCGGCCTTGGCTGCTGTAACAGCTGCCTCGGCCAGTGCTTGCTTCTTGTACTATCTTTGTTTGACGCTACATATGTAATTAGCCGTATCTACCTTCCCTCCTCATTTCCAACTCATTACCACTATCACATCTCTCCCCTCACTGTCACTCACTGATTGTCATTGGTTAGATAGTTCCTTGTCCCCTGGAGCACCTTGCCTGCTGCTCCCGCCTCCATCTCCACATAATATGTAGAGTCTTGTGGCTACTGTGTCAAAGACTTTCTGACAGTCCACAAATATGCAGTCTGCCCACCCTTTTCTATCTTGACAGATTTAATTTGCTCGACCATAATTCTATGAGGCTTGTGAGGCACGGATTACCATCCCTGAGCCCATCCTGCATGAGCTGCTAGCCTCTGACTCGAGATCTTCTCTATCACCTTCTTCTAGATATAGCACAATATTAGCTGGCCTCCAACTTTCTGGCAGGTCTCATATTTCCAATGGTTTATTTTGCAGCAGAGAAAGACGCCAGAGCAAAGCTTCTTTTCTTTATTTTTAATATCCCATGTTGAGATTTGTGTGGTGGTGCAGCCTTAATCATCCAAGCTCGAGCAGATGCCTCCTGGCCTCATCTCTCGCAGTAGTCCAAAGCTCTTCAGTGACACTACCTTTGATTACCTTCTTCTTGAGATGATTGATTGATTACCTACCCACTCACTTTAGAATAATTTCCTTTGCACTATTGTGAAGACCTCCTGGAATTTTTGTTGTATTCCTCACACACCTCCTGTCATTCTCTATAATTGTCTTATTCCCTATTATCGGTTTCATCACTTGTTCCTTAACTGTCGTGTTTTTCTTGATATGGGTGTTTAGCAACTTGGGTTAAGTCTTCGCTTTGACTGCTGTGTCGTCTTCACATTAACTCTGTGCCTCTCTCTCTTTACATCTCTGGTGTATAATGGTGGTCCTTCAGTACCTCCCGCTGCTCTCTACCATTGTGTAGTTACTGCACTCCAGTGTTTTCACCTGCTTCTCTTCCTTGTAATCTTGGTTATACCATGGGTTAATCCTGGGTCGATAGCTGTTCTATCTGACCACGGACGAACGTGTTGACTGCCTCCTCATACTGATGGATACACCAACTTATGATGTCTTGTGCGAGCATTTCTGTGAGCTGTGTTTTGCCTGGTGTTCTCTCCCTGGCCGGCGGTATCTTCCAGGGTACCAGCTGATACAGTGCTACACTGTAACACCCTATTAATGTAACCTAACGTAATGAAATCTAACCTAACGAAACCTTAACCTAACCTAACCATGGATAGAGAAGGTAGTTGAGGACAACCCTGAGGACAGGTTGAAGATGTGATAGCAAACACAGAGCCAGAGAAGCGACGAGGTGCCGTAGGACACACTCAGAGAACACTGGTATAAACATCAGAGGTCCCCCGTTCTCAATCTCCATTACTGGAATTGATGAAGGTGGTGTGTGAGAGTGCGTGTATCCTCACCTAGGTGTGGTGCAGGGTCCAGCTGGGTTCACAGCCCCACCTGAGCATTGTCAAGCTCGGCTCACAGCCCCACCTGAGCATGCTCCAGCTGGGCTCACAGCCCCACCTGAGCATGCTCTCAGTGATATAAGCACTACTCATCTCACACTTTATCATATTTACATTACAAATTTTGAATCGAATTACCTTCAACGACTTCTACGTCAACCTGTTCCACTTATTGACAGTTCTGACACTGAAAAGTTCTTCTTGATGTCACTGATTCATTGGCGTCTCCAATTACCATTTATGACCCCCTCCTTCTGCTGTCCCCAGCATGAATAACGCTGCTTTGTCTATTTTGTCAATTTACCTTAAAATCTTGTATGTCATTATCATGTCCCCTCCTATTTCTTTTCCTCCAGTGTAGTAAGGTCCACTTCTCTCAGTCTTTCCTCATAGCTCAATCCCTTCAATTCCGGAACAGAAGTCTCGTTGCATATCTTTGGATCTTTCTAGTTCCTCTTTGTACTTTTCCAGGTGTAACAAACTTAAGTTTGTTGTGGAAATTATTTATTATAGATTCTCAGTCATAGGCATTACATTGGTCCATGGGGTTTTGGAGAGTTGCAGTCAGACCAGAGTAACCAGAAAAGGTCATATCGCAGGGATTAAAGGGATTAACACGTTTAGAATACAAGATGGCCGTCTACCTTTGTTTTAATGCAACAAGTAATGATATATTTCAGCAATCACAGTAATTACAATAATAACTAATCTGGTTTAAGCATGTATGTTAAGTTACATGTTTGTAGAGTGAGAGACCAAGGTTCGTAGTCTGCTACAGAGAAAGTAACGTCAGTAGGGAGGGGACTAGTTGGTCGAGCGGAGCACTCGACCCACCTGGGTTCCAGGGTAAGGCGTCACACATACCACAACTTCCATATTCATTAAGTCACAAAGTACAAAATTCAGATCACTTGCCAATATTGTAATTGGATATCGCTTTTTCAAAGATGCTTAACAGAGTTACCATCAGTTTCAGTAAGCATTTAACCATCTGGGTTGGGTAGTAAATAACATTAGTCTAACCAATTAACCCTGCCGTGTACTTGATAACTAGGCGGAGGAACACTAGGACCGCTCTCTCGGCTTGTGAGAGCAGTAGAAAGAGTCAGTGTGGTTTTGAGGAGCAGACGGGACACATCTCCCGTCCACGCAGGGTGCAGTCGCACCTCCACACATCTCTAGTATCAGCTAATGATACAGGTAATGACTCAAAAGGGCTGCCACTTACGGGCTATTCATGCCCCGTGCCATCTTTTGGGTGACTTAATCTTATCAATCAATCAATCTTGAGTAGCAGCTCTGGGAGGTGAACCATTTCTCACCTCCAGAGGCCAGTAACATCAGCGGCTGGTCTTCTTAGATTAAGGTAAAAGTTGTTGTGAAGTTTAGTAGAGTCAATTCACGCTCCGTGCCTCCGTGCCTCAGTGCCTCCGTGCCTCCGTGCCTCCGTGCCTCAGTGCCTCAGTGCCTCCGTGCCTCCGTGCCTCCGTACCTCCATGCCTCCGTACCTCCATGCCTCAGTGCCTCAGTGCCTCCGTGCCTCAGTGCCTCAGTGCCTCAGTGCCTCAGTAGGAAACTAGGTCATTTAGGAAGTGTTAAGTTTTTAGGGAGTGATTTTTATTAGTTACTTTTTATAGTTTTGTTAATTAACGTTGTTTTAGAATATTTAGTATCTGTGAGTTTTCCATTATTACATTTATATATGATTGTCTTTGTTGGGGTGTGGACGAGCCCGCTGTGTTGGGCCGAGACCGAGTGGCAGCAAGCATAGTCCAGGTCAATATCTGATATATTCCCTTGTTTGCAAGCTATTCCCACAATTAACGTAAGTAATTACTTCCCGTTCCACGAAATTGGGGATT
>WNGS01160356.1:7685-27304 GCA_020271785.1 Procambarus virginalis
TGTCCCTTATGTGTAGTGGAAGCGTGTTGAACAGTCTCGGGCCTCTGATGTTGATAGTTCTCTCTTGAACACTGTGAGGGGTCGGCCAGTTATGCCCCTTATGTGTAGTGGAAGCGTGTTGAACAGCCTCGGGCCTCTGATGTTGATAGTTCTCTCTTGAACACTGTGAGGGGTCGGCCAGTTATGTCCCATATGTGTAGTGGAAGCGTGTTGAACAGTCTCGGGCCTCTGATGTTGATAGTTCTCTCTTGAACACTGTGAGGGTCGCCAGTTATGTCCCTTATGTGTAGTGGAAGCGTGTTGAACAGTCTCGGGCCTCTGATGTTGATAGTTCTCTCTTGAACACTGTGAGGGGTCGGCCAGTTATGTCCCTTATGTGTAGTGAAGCGTGTTGAACAGTCTCGGCCCTCTGATGTTGATTGTTCTCTCTTGAACACTGTGAGGGGTCGGCCAGTTATGTCCCTTATGTGTAGTGGAAGCGTGTTGAACAGTCTCGGGCCTCTGATGTGATAAGAGTTCTCTCTCAGAGTACTGTTGCACCTCTGCTTTTCAACGGGGTATTCTGCACATCCTGCCATGCCTTCTGGTCTCATGTGATGTTATTTCTGTGTGCAGGTTTGGGACCAGCCCCTCTACTATTTTCCTCGCGTAAATTATTATGTATCTCTCCCGCCTGCGCTCAAGAGAATATAGATTTAGGCTCTTTATTCGGTCCCAATAGTTTAGATATTTTAACGAGTGGATTCTAACAGTCAAGGATCTCTGCAAGCTCTCCAGGTCAGCAATTTCTCCAGCTGTGAAAGGGGCTGTCATTGTGCAGCAGTACTCCACCCTAGAGAGCACTAGCGTCTTGAAGAGTATCGTAATTGGTACGGCATCTCTTCTTGGAAATGTTCTTGTTACAGACCGATAGCACTAACATCGCACATCATAAATGTCTTTGAGAGAGTGCTAAGAAGTAAGATCACTAAATACATGGAATCACAGCATCTCCATACCCCGGACAACATGGTTTCAGAACAGGGCGCTCTTGCCTGTCGCAGTTGCTGGACCACTATGATATGGCATTAGATGCTATGGAAGACAAACACAACGCTGATGTAATATACACAGCAATAACCCAATCATGGCGGCTTTGTTTACATTTATTAAACATTTTATAAGCGCCAAAAGTGTAAGAGAGCGTGTGTAACAATAACAAACTTGGATTATGTCGATACTAAGCTCGTAAATTCTTTAATAATGTACACTAAGCCACCATGACTGACAAGATAAACATGTTTCGTAAGTGGTTGCAAAAATGTCTGATGAGTCTTGGCCCAAGAAGGAAATATCACTCACTATAGGAAGAAGCCATTCAATACAGTTCCATCAGCTGCTTGATACAGTGATGTTACAGGGTACAGTGATGTCACAGGGTACAGTGATGTCACAGGGTACAGTGATGTCACAGGGTACAGTGTTAGATACTCCTACGACGTTCAGCGCCGTATTCCCCTATTCCCGCGTATGTGAGCCATTCCTCCTCGTGTGTAAATATCTACAAGAAGCATTATTTAATTTTATAATACTTGAGGGAAAGCATGATGTTGAATTTGGGAGAATTTCCAATTTTTTTTTTTATTTGGGATGAGGCGATTGGCATCTCTTCCATGATTAATATGGCGGAGCAAACCAAGAGAGAGAGGATCGGAAGCTTTGCCGCCCAAGGGCAAGGCTCCCGGTGCATTATGGGAGCGGCGCCAGCCATGGCGTGATTGGTCGGCGGCGGGGGTCCGGCCGGGCTGACCAATGGCGTCACGCCCCGGGCGTGACACTGTGCTCAGGCAGAGGACCAGTAAAAATCAAGTGTGTTGGTCTGGGCAAGCTAATCAACAGCTGTCTACATCTGTCGAGTGGGGGAACATCTGGTGAGGCGCGGAGCCTGAAGAGGAACGTCCACCCGTCGTTCATCTACGAGGAGCTATCTGGCGCCAAATCTACGAGCCGCAGCTACATTCTACGAGGAGCTGCCCGACACAGGATCTACCAGCTGCAGCTACATTCTACGAGGAGCTACCCGACACAGGATCTACCAGCTGCAGCTACATTCTACGAGGAGCTACCCGACACAGGATCTACCAGCTGCAGCTACATTCTACGAGAAGCTGCCTGACACAGGATCTACCAGCTGCAGCTACATTCTACGAGGAGCTGCCCGACACAGGATCTACCAGCTGCAGCTACATTCTACGAGGAGCTGCCCGACACAGGACCTACCAGCTGCAGCAACGATGTCAGGTAGATAAATTTGCCCTCTCATTTTCCCCTTTGGTTAGGAAAGGTTGTGTTTATCGGACGTTTTGGCCGAGTAACTTTGGCATTGACAGCATTGTCATAAATATATGTATCGGTGAACAAATCCACAAGGGCCGTGAAGAAGATTCGAACCTACGTCCGAGAGCAT
Source organism: Procambarus virginalis (assembly GCA_020271785.1). Lineage (NCBI taxonomy): Eukaryota > Metazoa > Arthropoda > Malacostraca > Decapoda > Cambaridae > Procambarus > Procambarus virginalis. Next base: position 10,132 of record WNGS01160356.1, read on the forward strand.
CCCAGACGCTGCCTTAATCGACTGAGCTACGACATGGTATAAGAATTGCAACCAGAAATTCTACTGATTTTACTTGGATCCTGCAGCCTCTCCGAGACACAAACCTGGATTTTACACAACTCCCCCAAGCACTCGAGCTATGTCAATAGGCCGTTCTACCTCTTTGCCCTTCATTACACACACAAACCACAACAGCGTGATGCATCAAATGAACAAAATATATGTATCAGTGATTATTGACATGAGTTGAGGAGCAGTGATTGGAAGACTACAAACTATTGAACAGGCGTCATAATATACTTTGTATATCCAGTTATATTACTGAGACAGCCTCGTGTGGGTGAGTGGGGACCGACAGCCTCGTGTGGGTGAGTGGGGACCGACAGCCTCGTGTGGGTGAGTGGGGACCGACAGCCTCGTGTGGGTGAGTGGGGACCGACAGCCAGTGTAAATTATCTCCAAGTTAACCCATTGATTTGACGTGTTTCCTTCCTGCCCTTCACTTGTTGAAGAGTTATGGTGAGGAGTGACTGGGCACCATTCCTTGTTACCACAGTGCTAGACTGGCCCATACACATACCGCACACTTGAGAGTGGTACTCGGCCACCATGTGAGGCGAGCCCAGTTGGCCACCATGTGAGGTGAGCCCAGTTGGCCACCATGTGAGGCGAGCCCAGTTGGCCACCATGTGAGGCGAGCCCAGTTGGCCACCATGGGAGGCGAGCCCAGTTGGCCACCATGTGAGGCGAGCCCAGTTGGCCATCATGGGAGGCGAGCCCAGTTGGTCACCATGTGAGGCGAGCCCAGTTGGCCACCATGGGAGGCGAGCCCAGTTGGCCACCATGTGAGGCGAGCCCAGTTGGCCACCATGTGAGGCGAGCCCAGTTGGCCACCATGTGAGGCGAGCCCAGTTGGCCACCATGTGAGGCGAGCCCAGTTGGCCACCATGTGAGGCAAGCCCAGTTGGCCACCATGGGAGGCAAGCCCAGTTGGCCACCATGTGAGGCAAGCCCAGTTGGCCACCATGTGAGGCGAGCCCAGTTGGCCACCACATGAGGCGAGCCCAGTTGGCCACCATGGGAGGCAAGCCCAGTTGGCCACCATGTGAGGCAAGCCCAGTTGGCCACCATGTGAGGCGAGCCCAGTTGGCCACCACATGAGGCGAGCCCAGTTGGCCACCATGTGAGGCAAGCCCAGTTGGCCACCATGTGAGGCAAGCCCAGTTGGCCACCACGTGAGGCGAGCCCAGTTGGCCACCACGTGAGGCGAGCCCAGTTGGCCACCACGTGAGGCGAGCCCAGTTGGCCACCTGGTTGAGGAAACTTTATGTCGTGGAGCTGGACCAGAGTCATCCTGGCGTGCCGTGTCAGCCAAGTGTGGGGGATTAGGGAGTGATCCCCCTGCTGGGTGCCTGGCCGGGCCCGTGGAGGAACCCCGCCCCGTGGGTCGACTGACGGGCACCCAACAAGGGTGAACAGCAGCACCTGGTGACACGGGGAGTGCCAAGCCCCGTAACAGGACCCGATACCCTGTATACCAGCCCTGTCTTATACACTGAATACCCTGTATACCAGCCCTGTGCTGTACACTGAGTCAGTGTTTACATTTACTCGTAATATGGTCCCACGGACACCTGCAGTGTTACCTGTTTAAGTAGTGTGTGTAGGGACACGCGCCCCCTCCCTCACATAGCACCCCCCCCTAACCTGGCCTGCCCCCCCTCACCTGGCGCCCCTCACCTGCCCTCCCTCACCTGGCGCCCCTCACCTGCCCTCCCTCACCAGTGTGGCAGTGTTCACGGCGTCACGGAGCTCCTGGTGTGTGTCATGTGCTGGACGGTGTTGTCACCTACTACCTGTCCTTCCTCCCCCCCCACCCCTTCCTGACCATCTCCCCGACCCATCTGACCGTCACCCCCCCCCCCTCACCTGGCCACCTGTGCCGCCACGCCAGCTGCCTTACCTGGAAATACAAGAGAGATAATGGTTATACAAGAGATAATGGTTATACAGGAGAGATAATGGTTATACAAGAGGGAGATAATGGTTACACAAGAGGGAGATAATGGTTACACAAGAGGGAGATAATGGATACACAAGAGAGAGATAAAGGTTACACAAGAGAGAGATAAAGGTTACACAAGAGGGAGATAATGGATACACAAGAGAGAGATAAAGGTTACACAAGAGAGAGATAAAGGTTACACAAGAGAGAGATAAAGGTTACACAAGAGAGAGATAAAGGTTACACAAGAGAGAGATAAAGGTTACACAAGAGGGAGATAATGGATACACAAGAGAGAGATAAAGGTTACACAAGAGAGAGATAAAGGTTACACAAGAGAGAGATAAAGGTTACACAAGAGAGAGATAAAGGTTACACAAGAGAGAGATAAAGGTTACACAAGAGGGAGATAATGGATACACAAGAGAGAGATAAAGGTTACACAAGAGAGAGATAAAGGTTACACAAGAGAGAGATAATGGTTACACAAGAGAGAGATAAAGGTTACACAAGAGAGAGATAAAGGTTACACAAGAGAGAGATAAAGGTTACACAAGAGGGAGATAAAGGTTACACAAGAGAGAGATAAAGATTACACAAGAGAGAGATAAAGGTTACACAAGAGAGAGATAAAGATTACACAAGAGAGAGATAAAGGTTACACAAGAGAGAGAGGCGATACAGCCTCACCACCGCCGCCAGTAACAACTCACACAACAAACAAGTACAAAACAAGGACCGGACAAATACAAGTTTTTAACAAATACCAAAACACAGGTCGAGGTCCACAAGTGAACATTTGAACACCATGTGAATGGAACACTTGACTTAACAAGTGGGTGACGGGAGAGAGAAGGAATGGGAGTTTTTTTTTTTTTTTTTTTTTTTTTTTTTTTTTTTTTTTTTTTTTTATTGTTTTCTACCACAGACGTGGCCACACATTAACAATGCTAACCAGAATATATACATTTTCTTCTGTCCTCCATAGACAGGGTTAGAGATGTGTTAAACATATAGTTCAAGGGTTTATTGAACAATCAACCACTGAAGGTGAGTCGGTGCTTTAAAAATGCTAAGCTAACCTATATACGTAAATACATAGATACACAGATTTATGTATGCCTTACATAAAGTGTTCCATGTGTCATCTACACAGTGTCATTAATGTACATTTACAAAGGTGAAATGTAATTCTGATCAGCTTCTATATATACTTTATACCCATACATACACATACACACACATATACATATATACACACATGCATTCACAGACATTTATCTCATTTACTCTGACAGGGTGAGATAGCTGATAAAGAAACTAGTGTGCAATTAAGCACTTAATCACTGAAGGTGATTAAGGTGCTTTTACAAGCTCAGGTTATATAGTTACATCACATACATACATTGTATAATTAATCTATTACATGGTCAATCTTGGGTACAAGTCCAATATATCATCAAGTGTTCCAGTACTCATATAGTAATTACACAGTTCAGCATACCTTAGCCCAGGGGGGCGAAAGTCAGCCAGTATGGGACATTCTACAATATAATGTTCAAGAGAGTGCATGGGAGAGGAATGGGAGTGGAAGAGGCAGGACCAGGGAGGTGGAGGAGTGGTGGTGGAGGCACATTATATAGTCAGGTGCGAGCCAGGGTCGATAACCAGTAGTGGCTTGGACACTCGTGCACACGGTGCACACGGACGCTGGCAGGGGAGGCTGGGACGCTGGCAGGGGAGGCACGGACGCTGGCAGGGGAGGGGAGGGACGCTGGTAGGGAGGGAGGGACGGTGGCAGGGGAGGGAGGGACGGTGGCAGGGGAGGGAGGGACGGTGGCAGGGGAGGCACGGACGCTGGCAAGGGAGGGAGGGACGCTGGCAAGGGAGGCAGGGATGCTGGCAGGGGAGGCACGGACGCTGGCAAGGGAGGGAGGGACGCTGGCAAGGGAGGCAGGGACGCTGGCAGGGGAGGCAGGGACGCTGGCAGGGAGGCACGGACGCTGGCAGGGGAGGCACGGACGCTGGCAGGGGAGGCAGGGACGCTGGCAAGGGAGGCAGGGACGCTGGCAGGGGAGGCAGGGACGCTGGCAGGGGAGGCAGGGACGCTGGCAGGGGAGGCAGGGACGCTGGCAGGGAGGCAGGGACGCTGGCAGGGGAGGCAGGGACGCTGGCAAGGGAGGCAGGGACACTTGCAGGGGAGGCAGGGACACTGGCAGGGGAGGCAGGGACGCTGGCAGGGAGGCAGGGACGCTGGCAGGGGAGGCAGGGACGCTGGCAGGGGAGGCAGGGACGCTGGCATGGGAGGCAGGGACGCTGGCAAGGGAGGCAGGGACGCTGGCAGGGGAGGCAGGGACGCTGGCAAGGGAGGCAGGGACGCTGGCAAGGGAGGCAGGACGCTGGCAAGGGAGGCAGGGACGCTGGCAAGGGAGGCAGGGACGCTGGCAAGGGAGGCAGGGACGCTGGCAAGGGAGGCAGGGACGCTGGCAAGGGAGGCAGGGACGCTGGCAGGGGAGGCAGGGACGCTGGCAGGGAGGCAGGGACGCTGGCAGGGGAGGGAGGGACGCTGGCAGGGGAGGGAGGGACGCTGGCAGGGGAGGCAGGGACGCTGGCAGGGGAGGCAGGGACGCTGGCAAGGGAGGCAGGGACGCTGGCAAGGGAGGCAGGGACGCTGGCAGGGGAGGCAGGGACGCTGGCAGGGGAGGCAGAGACGCTGGCAGGGGAGGCAGGGACGCTGGCATGGGAGGCAGGGACGCTGGCAAGGGAGGCAGGGACGCTGGCAAGGGAGGCAGGGACGCTGGCAAGGGAGGCAGGGACGCTGGCAAGGGAGGCAGGGACGCTGGCAAGGGAGGCAGGGACGCTGGCAAGGGAGGCAGGGACGCTGGCAAGGGAGGAAGGGACGCTGGCAGGGGAGGCAGGGACGCTGGCAGGGGAGGCAGGGACGCTGGCAGGGGAGGGAGGGACGCTGGCAGGGGAGGCAGGGACGCTGGCAGGGGAGGCAGGGACGCTGGCAGGGGAGGGAGGGGACACTGGCGAGGGTACAGTGTGGCGAGGGTACAGTGTAGCGAGGGTACAGTGTAGCGAGGGTACAGTGTGGCGAGGGTACAGTGTGGCGAGGGTACAGTGTAGCGAGGGTACAGTGTGGCGAGGGTACAGTGTGGCGAGGGTACAGTGTAGCGAGGGTACAGTGTGGCGAGGGTACAGTGTGGCGAGGGTACAGTGTGGCGAGGGTACAGTGTGGCGAGGGTACAGTGTGGCGAGGGTACAGCGTGGCGAGGGTACAGTGTGGCGAGGGTACAGTGTAGCGAGGGTACAGTGTGGCGAGGGTACAGTGTGGCGAGGGTACAGTGTGGCGAGGGTACAGTGTGGCGAGGGTACAGTGTGGCGAGGGTACAGTGTGGCGAGGGTACAGTGTGGCGAGGGTACAGTGTGGCGAGGGTACAGTGTGGCGAGGGTACAGTGTGGCGAGGGTACAGTGTAGCGAGGGTACAGTGTGGCGAGGGTACAGTGTGGCGAGGGTACAGTGTGGCGAGGGTACAGTGTGGCGAGGGTACAGTGTGGCGAGGGTACAGTGTAGCGAGGGTACAGTGTGGCGAGGGTACAGTGTAGACACATGAGCTGTGCTGCTGTAATACAGTCACTTCTCACAATGTACCACAACGACAAAAATACAATGGTTGTGGCCAAGCCGACACGCACGAACCCAAACATCCCACCTAACCTATCGAGACTGTGGCACAGAAAAAGTAAACATTACAATGCTTGAATATTTACTAATAAGGATCATCTTTAACGGAGTGATCGATTCCGTGAGAAACGCGACGTATTAAGTGAGAGGACAGGTTGAATTACAGGGTGTATAATGTTGGGTAATTCAGGAGAGTAATAACACTATTTCCACACCCCAAATTGGAACATTATTGTACACTCTGAGTGAACCATGAAGGTCTCGGAAGCTTTACTACTCTACCTGGAGTATAACGGGAGTATACCTGGAGTATACTCTTGTGACCTCATACTCCTCTCTTACGACCATGCTGGCACTGCATGTGGTGTCCACATACATGGTGTGGGAGGTCCACAAGACAGTGGAACTTATACAAGTGCTCTTGAATACATCTGGCAATATTTCTAATGCTTGCTGGGAGGGTGTTGAACAGCTGTGGACCTCTGATGTTCAGACAGTGTTCTCTGATTGTGCCTATGGCACCTCTACTCCTCACTGGTTCTATTCTGCATTTCCTTCCGTACCTTTCGCTCCAGTATGTTGTTATTCTACTGTGGGACCTTGGGACCTGGTCCTCCAGTATCTTCCATGTATATATTATTTGATACCTTCCTCGTCTCCTTTCCAGAGAGTACATTTTGAGAGCTTTGAGACGGTCCCAATAATTTAGATGTTTTATCGTGTCTATGCGTGCCGTATATGTTCTCTGTATTCCCTCTAATTCAGAAACCTCTCCCGGCCTGAAAAGTGAAGTGAGTACCGAGTAATACTCAAGACAGGACAGCACCAGTAATATAAATAGTATTATCACTTTAGTGGAATTCATGGAATTGAAAGTTCTCATAATTCAGACGTTATATCTGCTCGGTTATGCTCACTGAACGTCAGGTCTTTAGATATCATTATTCCCAGATCCTCTACATGGTGCTTTGCCTCTATCAGTAGATATGCCTCTGTTGTGTACCTTGTATTTAGTTGAAGTTCTGCATGTTCACCGTACCATAATCTATCACTGTTAAATATCATGTAATTTTCTGCTGTCAATTCGTAGATCGACTATATTTATATCGACTAGAAGCAGTCCGTCAGTTTAATGTATGAAATATGTAATTGTCAAGAGAGAAATGAGTTAGTTAGTGTCAGGGTAGGCCAGTGTCTGGTACAATGACAGCCTTGGTTAGTGTCAGGGTAGGCCAGTGTCTGGTACAATGACAGCCTTGGTTAGTGTCAGGGTAGGTCAGTGTCTGGTACAATGACAGCCTTGGTTAGTGTCAGGGTAGGTCAGTGTCTGGTACAATGACAGCCTTGGTTAGTGTCAGGGTAGGTCAGTGTCTGGTACAATGACAGCCTTGGTTAGTGTCAGGGTAGGTCAGTGTCTGGTACAATGACAGCCTTGGTTAGTGTCAGGGTAGGCCAGTGTCTGGTACAATGACAGCCTTGGTTTAGTGTCAGGGTAGGCCAGTGTCTGGTACAATGACAGCCTTGGTTATAGTGTCAGGGTAGGTCAGTGTCTGGTACAATGACAGCCTTGGTTAGTGTCAGGGTAGGCCAGTGTCTGGTACAATGACAGCCTTGGTTAGTGTCAGGGTAGGCCAGTGTCTGGTACAATGACAGCCTTGGTTAGTGTCAGGGTAGGCCAGTGTCTGGTACAATGACAGCCTTGGTTAGTGTCAGGGTAGGCCAGTGTCTGGTACAATGACAGCCTTGGTTAGTGTCAGGGTAGGCCAGTGTCTGGTACAATGACAGCCTTGGTTAGTGTCAGGGTAGGTCAGTGTCTGGTACAATGACAGCCTTGGTTAGTGTCAGGGTAGGCCAGTGTCTGGTACAATGACAGCCTTGGTTAGTGTCAGGGTAGGCCAGTGTCTGGTACAATGACAGCCTTGGTTAGTGTCAGGGTAGGCCAGTGACTGGTACAATGACAGCCTTGGTTAGTGTCAGGGTAGGCCAGTGTCTGGTACAATGACAGCCTTGGTTAGTGTCAGGGTAGGCCAGTGTCTGGTACAATGACAGCCTTGGTTAGTGTCAGGGTAGGCCAGTGTCTGGTACAATGACAGCCTTGGTTAGTGTCAGGGTAGGCCAGTGTCTGGTACAATGACAGCCTTGGTTAGTGTCAGGGTAGGCCAGTGTCTGGTACAATGACAGCCTTGGTTAGTGTCAGGGTAGGCCAGTGTCTGGTACAATGACAGCCTTGGTTAGTGTCAGGGTAGGCCAGTGTCTGGTACAATGACAGCCTTGGTTAGTGTCAGGGTAGGCCAGTGACTGGTACAATGACAGCCTTGGTTAGTGTCAGGGTAGGCCAGTGTCTGGTACAATGACAGCCTTGGTTAGTGTCAGGGTAGGCCAGTGACTGGTACAATGACAGCCTTGGTTAGTGTCAGGGTAGGCCAGTGTCTGGTACAATGACAGCCTTGGTTAGTGTCAGGGTAGGCCAGTGTCTGGTACAATGACAGCCTTGGTTAGTGTCAGGGTAGGCCAGTGTCTGGTACAATGACAGCCTTGGTTAGTGTCAGGGTAGGCCAGTGTCTGGTACAATGACAGCCTTGGTTAGTGTCAGGGTAGGCCAGTGTCTGGTACAATGACAGCCTTGGTTAGTGTCAGGGTAGGCCAGTGTCTGGTACAATGACAGCCTTGGTTAGTGTCAGGGTAGGCCAGTGTCTGGTACAATGACAGCCTTGGTTAGTGTCAGGGTAGGCCAGTGTCTGGTACAATGACAGCCTTGGTTAGTGTCAGGGTAGGCCAGTGTCTGGTCCAGTAGCACAGGCACTCAGTATAGTGTGGAGGAAGAGCTTGGACACGGGGGAGATACCAGATGCACTTAAAGCAGCAGACATAGCCCCTCTACACAAGGGAGTGAGCAAAGCATTGGCAAAGAATTATAGACCAGTTGCACTAACGTCCCACATAATAAAAATATTTGAGAGAGTGATTAGGAGTCAGGTCACTAGTTTCATGGAGACCAATGACCTCCACAACCCAGGCCAACATGGAGACCAATGACCTCCACAACCCAGGCCAACATGGAGACCAATGACCTCCACAACCCAGGCCAACATGGAGACCAATGACCTCCACAACCCAGGCCAACATGGAGACCAATGACCTCCACAACCCAGGCCAACATGGAGACCAATGACCTCCACAACCCAGGCCAACATGGAGACCAATGACCTTCACAACCCAGGCCAACATGGAGACCAATGACCTCCACAACCCAGGCCAACGTGGAGATCAATGACCTCCACAACCCAGGCCAACATGGATTTAGAGCAGGAAGATCATGCCTCTCACAGCTACTTGACCATTACGACAAAATCACTGAGGCATTAGAAGAAAAACAGAATGCTGATATTGTATACACAGACTTCACAAAGGCATTCTATAAATGTGACCATGGAGTGATAGCACACAAAATGAGGTCAATGAGGAATAACTGATAAAGTAGGACGATGGATACTCAATTTTCTGTCGAACAGAACTCAAAAGAGTAACAACCATATAAAATCGAGTCCAAGCGCAATTAAAAGCTCTGTACCTCAGGGTACAGTCCTTGCACCGCTGCTGTTCCTTATTCTCATATCAGATTTTTTTTTTGAGATATATACAAGAGTTGTTCCATTCTTGTACAGCCACTAGTACGCGTAGCGTTTCGGGCAGGTCCCTGGAATACGATCCCCGCCGCGAAGAATCGTTGTTACCTGGTTGATGGGGTTCTGGGAGTTCTTCTACTCCCCAAGCCCGGCCTGAGGCAAGGCTCGACTTGTGAGAGTTTGGTCCACCAGGCTGTTGCTTGGAGCGGCCCGCAGGCCCACATACCCACCACAGCCCGGCTGGTCCGGAACTTCTCTTAGAAAACAGTCCAGTTTTCTCTTGAAGATGTCCACGGTTGTTCCGGCAATATTTCTTATAGTCGCTGGGAGGATGTTGAACAACGCGGACCTCTGATGTTTATACAGTGTTCTCTGATTGTGCCTATGGCACCTCTGCTCTTCACTGGTTCAATCTTGCATTTTCTTCCATATCGTTCACTCCAGTACGTTGTTATTTTACTGTGTAGATTTGGGACCTGGCCCTCCAGTATTTTCCACGTGCATATTATTTGGCATCTCTCTCGTCTCCTTTCTAGAGAGCTTTCTAGAGCTCTCTAGAGAGCCACTTGGAGAGCTTTCAGACGATCCCAATAATTTAGGTGCTTTATCTCGTCTATGCGTGCCGTATATGTTCTCTGTATTCCCTCTATTTCAGCAATCTCTCCTGCTCTGAAGGGGGAAGTGAGTACTGAGCAGTACTCGAGACGGGACAACACAAGTGACTTGAAGAGTACAACCATTGTGATGGGATCCCTGGATTTGAAAGTTCTCGTAATCCATCCGATCATTTTTCTGGCTGACGCAATATTTGCTTGGTTATGCTCCCTAAACGTTAGATCGTCTGACATCATTATTCCCAAATCCTTGACATGCTGTTTTTCTACTATGGGAAGATTCGATTGTGTTTTGTACCCTGTATTATGTTTCAGATCCTCATTTTTGCCGTACCTGAGTACCTGAATTTATCACTGTTAAACATCATGTTATTTTCTGCTGCCCAATCGAAAACTTTGTTGACATCTGCTTGTAGTTTTTCAATGTCTTCAGCAGAGGTAATTTTCATGCTGATTTTTGTGTCATCTGCAAAGGATGACACGAAGCTGTGACGTGTATTTTTGTCTATATCAGATATGAGAATAAGGAACAGTAGTGGTGCAAGGACTGTACCTTGAGGTACAGAGCTTTTAACATCGCTTGGACTCGATTTTATCTGATTGACTGTTACTCTTTGTGTTCTGTTCGACAGGAAATTGAGTATCCAGCGTCCTACTTTTCCAGTTATTCCCATTGACCTCATTTTGTGAGCTATCACCCCATGGTCACATTTGTCGAACGCCTTTGCAAAGTCTGTGTATACAACATCTGCATTTTGCTTTTCTTCTAGGGCTTCTGTGATTTTGTCATAGTGGTTGAGTAACTGTGACAGACAGGATCTTCCCGCTCTAAATCCATGTTGTCCTGGATTGTGCAATTCATTGTTTTCCATAAAACTAGAAATTTGATTCCTAATCACTCTTTCAAACACTTTTATTATGTGTGATGTTAGTGCAACTGGCCTATAATTTTTTGCCAAGGCTTTACTCCCCCCCTTGTGCAACGGAGCTATATCTGCAGATTTAAGTGCTGCTGGTATCTCCCCTGTATCCAGGCTCTTTCTCCATATTACGCTGAGTGCTCTCGCTACTGGTACTTTACATTTCTTTATGAATATTGAATTCCATGAGTCAGGCCCAGGAGCTGAGTGCATAGGCATATTGTCAATTTCTCTTTCAAAGTCTTCCGAGTTTGTGGTAATATCCGTTATATTATCTGCAGCTTGAATGTCATTCATAAAGAAGCTGTCTGGGTCATCAACTTTCATGTTGTTTATTGGTGTGCTAAACATAGCCTCATACTGGCTTCTTAGAATTTCACTAATCTCTTTGTCGTCCTCTGTGTACGTACCTTCATTTGTAATTAACGGTCCAATACTGGTCGAGGTTTTGGATTTTGATTTTGCGTATGTGAAAAAATATTTCGGATTTTTTCTTATCTCTTGTATAGCTTTCTGTTCCAATTCCATTTCCTCAGACTCATATGATCGCTTCAACGTTTGTTCTATTTCTTCGATCTCCCTGCTTAGGCTTATTTTCCTTGCTTGTGATAGTTGTGTCTGCCGAAGCATTTCCGTTATTTTTTCCTTCTCCTGTACAGTCGTCTGCGTTCTCTTTCTAGAGTGGTCCTCTTTCTGCCCCTCCTCACAGGCACGTGCTTCAAGCAGACCTTGTAAGCTTCAGCTGTCAGTTGAGCTATTCCCTGTGTGGGAGTTTTGTCGCTTAAGACCGTCTCCCATTGAATGGTTGCAAGGTCTACATTTATTTTTTCCCAGTCGATCCTCTTATTGTTGAAATTGAATTGATTGAATATTCCTTCTCGCTTGTTGGGTCTCTTAGACCTACTACCGTTATTTATGCTAGTTCGCACTTCAATGAGCTTATGGTCTGAGTATGAAGTATCTGAGATTGTGATGTCTCTGATTAGTTCATCATTGTTTGTGAATAACAAGTCTAGTGTGTTTTCGTTCCTAGTTGGTTCTGTAATCTGTTGATTGAGCGAGAATTTGTCACAGAATCTCAAAAGTTCTCTGACCTGTGGTTGGTTATTTCCCGGGTCATTCCCTGCTATGATATTTGTGTTTGCCATTCTCCATCTTAGACTCGGTAAATTGAAATCTCCAAGGAAGATAATATCTGGAGCTGGGTTTGCTAGGTTATCAAGTATGTTCTCTATTTTGTGCATCTGCTCTGTGAATTCCTCAACCGTTGTATCTGGCGGTTTATATATTAGAATAATAATTAGGTTTAGTTTCTCTACCTTAATTCCAAGTACCTCTACCACCTCATTAGTTGAGTTTAGTAGTTCTGTGCATACCAGGTCCTCTTTAATATACAGACCTACTCCTCCATTTGACCTAGTTTTTCTATCACATCTATATAAATTATAATTTGGAATCCAGATTTCACCATCCATGTAATCTTTTGTATGAGTTTCCGTGAATGCCCCAAATATTGAGTTTGACTCTAATAGGAGGCCATTTATGAACTTTACTTTATTTCTTGACTTTAAACCTTGAATGTTTGCAAATATGAATGATTGTCCATATTGTGTGTCACTTCTGGAAGGTTTTGGTAGTTCTCCCTCCTCTCTACCCTGACCCAGGGTGTGTTGTTGTGGCAATGGTTTGTCCAGTTTTGGAAGTGATATTGGGGAGTGTGGTAGTCTCTGTGTAGTTGGGGGGTGTAGTATGTGTGGGCTTGATGACGAACCGTAGTCCAGTCTTGGGTATTCCCCCCTCTCCATCCGTACTCCTGCCACGTTTCTGCCTGCCTCTAAAAAATTTTCAGGGCTATTATATTGGACTTCCTCTCTTATATAGCGCTGTGTACCTCTGACGTGGAAATCAGGGCAATGAAGATCGTAGCATTTCCTCTCATTAACTGAGAGTTTGCATAGCTTAGGGTGAAAATATCTACACTCTGTATCAAAACGACATCTGCCTTTCCCTAACCAGTTTCGGCATTTCCGTGGGTGCATGAATGAGCATTCCGTGCCTCTGGGCCCATATCTGCACTGTCCTTTTGCATAATACCTGCAAATATTTTCATCTGTGATTGTATTACTCTTGTTTGTACCCGTGCACGACTTGGCTACCTCTGTGTTTTTGTTCCAACTTTCTCGTTTCTGCATTCATTCTCGGTATTGCCCTTATCTTTCTCCTTGTTGCTTTCGTCTTTCTCATTTGTGTTCACATTCGTCTCATTTTTTCTCTCCTTATTCCTATCACCAGTTTGCTCTACAATTCTGCCTTCATTTTTGTGTACCTCGACGCTATGTCCTTCTACATTGCTACTTTGACTCTCTAAATTCTCAGTCCCTGGGTTGTGCTCAGAGTTCGTTGCTGTCTTTATATACTCTGCATATATTTCTGGTAGTTTTTGTGTGAATTGTAGCCTGTGTACTTCAGGAATGTTATTCATTAGTTTGGTAATGTTTTCCCACATCTGTCTGTCACTTTGACAGATCCAGTAGGTACCTTCCCGGTTTGCATATTGTGTAGGTAATCCTGTACAACTCAGGTGAAATCTTATGTTACAAATGTTACATACAATGCCTACAACAGTCTTCCGAAGTGACTTAAGGCAGCCTCCACACACCTCCATGTTGGGTTTGTTGGGTTATAATATTATATGCATAAATTTATAATATTATATGTATGTATATATCATATGTATACAGTATATTTATAATATTACATATGTTTATTTGTTCAAGTTTATGTGGGGGCACTTATCGCCTTGTGGAGAAAATATGGTCCTTTTGGGACCGTCTAGTTAACCGTTGTTTGTCCCAGGTCGGGGGCAGGATGCCACCGGTTGCCACTTCCTTGATGTATAAACTGATTATTTGCCTGTAATATCCTAAGGGAATTTCTGCTTTCTTCTGGCTTGCAATGTTATTCACTTACTCTATTACTAGTTCCTAGATCCACTTTCCCGTATTACAGTATATATTGCTGGTATATTATCACTGAGGGAGTATAATGTTACGTTACTGAGAGACGTCCCCTACACTGTGTAGGCCTCGTGGCTGTGGTGTAAACACAAGTGTGATGCCAACAGCCACAACTTTACATTTATACTTTTTCTATGTAAAATTCTCTAACACTATTCACTAATTTATATGTTGTGTTACACAATCCACTTCACTGTTCAACGTATCACTGCTCGCTATATTTGATATATATCGCTTATGCCTGTACACACGAGCCTGGTGGCACTGGCTCACCACGTGGGGCCACGTTTATTCTGTATTTAACTCAAAGTTCCATTGTTAATTTCTGTATTCAACTTTCCTACGGGTCACTATGCACTTGGTGATCACTATGGGCCGTAATCCATAGTTGTAATCCTAAAAAAGCCCGGTTTATTCCGGTGTTTTAATGGAGCGTGACGACGGCACGTCCGTCCCCTCCCCCCTAGCCACCAAGGGACTACCAGAGGGTCCTCCTAGCCTGACACACCAAGGGACTACCAGAGGGTCCCCCTAGCCACCAAGGGACTACCAGAGGGTCCTCCTAGCCTGACACACAAAGGGACTACCAGGGGGTCCCCCTAGCCTGACACACCAAGGGACTACCAGAGGGTCCCCCTAGCCTGACACACCAAGGGACTACCAGAGGGTCCCCCTAGCCTGACACACCAAGGGACTACCAGAGGGTCCCCCTAGCCTGACACACCAAGGGACTACCAGAGGGTCCTCCTAGCCTGACATATGGACGTGTACACAAGAAAATTCCCGCCAGTTGAACATCACATTTTTATCTCTTGCTTCAAGTTTCCCGAGAATGTGAAGTGGTGAAAGTGTGGTGTAGGTGTGAGGTGGGCTTGTCTTAAGGTTAATGTGTAGGTGTAGGTGGGCTTGTCTTAAGGTTAATGTGTAGGTGTAGGTGGGCTTGTCTTAAGGTTAATGTGTAGGTGTAGGTGGGCTTGTCTTAAGGTTAATGTGTAGGTGTAGGTGGGCTTGTCTTAAGGTTAATGTGTAGGTGTAGGTGGGCTTGTCTTAAGGTTAATGTGTAGGTGTAGGTGGGCTTGTCTTAAGGTTAATGTGTAGGTGTAGGTGGGCTTGTCTTAAGGTTAATGTGTAGGTGTAGGTGGGCTTGTCTTAAGGTTAATGTGTAGGTGTAGGTGGGCTTGTCTTAAGGTTAATGTGTAGGTGTAGGTGGGTGTTGGTACGTATAGGTTATAGAATGTGTGTCGATGGGTACTCACCTAATTGTGCTTGCGGGGGATGAGCTTTGGCTCTTTGGTCCCGCCTCTCAACTGTCAATCAACTGGGTACAGGTTCCTGAGCCTACTGGGCTCTATCATATCTACATTTGAAACTGTGTATGGAGTCAGCCTCCACCACATCACTGCCTAATGCATTCCAGTTGTTAACTACTCTGACATTGTAGAAGTGCTTTCTAACGTCATTGTGGCTCATGTGGGTACTCAGTCTCCACCTGTGTCCCCTTGTTCGCGTACCACCAGTGTTAAACAGTTTATCTTTATCTACCCTGTCAATTCCTCTGAGAATTTTGTAGGTAGTGATTATGTCTCCCCTCACTCTTCTATCTTCTAGTGTCGTGAGGTGCATTTCACACAGCCTTTCCTCGTAACACATGCCTCTTACTTCTGGGACTAGTCTAGTGGGATACCTCTGAACTTTTTCAAGCTTCGTCTGGTGCTTGACAAGGTACGGGCTCCATGCTGGGGCTGCATACTCCAGGATTGGTCATACATATGTGGTATACAAGGTTCCGAATGATTCCTTACACAGGTTCCTGAAGGCGGTTCTGATGTTAGGCGGCCTTGCGCATGCCGCAGATGTTATTCTTTTGATGTGGGGCTTTAAGGTGTTGGGTGTTGGTACATACAGGTTATTCTACGTGTGTAGGTGGGTGTTGCTAGATATAGGTTATAGTATATGTGTAGGATATGTGTTAAAATAAAAAAGAAAAAGAAAATAAAAAGTCATAGTCAAGAAATAAAGTTAAGTTCATAAATGGCCTCCTATTAGAGTCAAACTCAATATTTGGAGCATTCACGGCAACTCATACGAAAGATTACATGGATGGTGAAATCTGGATTCCAAATTATAGTTTATATAGTAAACCGCCAGATACAACGGTTGAGGAATTCACAGAGCAGATGCACAAAATAGAGAACATACTTGATAACCTAGCAAACCCAGCTCCAGATATTATCTTCCTTGGTGATTTCAATTTACCGAGTCTAAGATGGAGAATGGCAAACACAAATATCATAGCAGGGAATGACCCGGGAAATAACCAGCCACAGGTCAGAGAACTTTTGAGATTCTGTGACAAATTCTCGCTCAATCAACAGGTTACAGAACCAACTAGGAACGAAAACACACTAGACTTGTTATTCACAAACAATGATGAACTAATCAGAGACATAACAATCTCAGATACTTCATACACAGACCATAAGCTCATTGAAGTGCGAACTAACATAAATAACGGTACTAGGTCTAAGAGACCCAACAAGCGAGAAGGAATATTCAATCAATTCAATTTCAACAATAAGAGGATCGACTGGGAAAAAATAAATGTAGACCTTTCAACCATTCAATGGGAGACGGTCTTAAGCGACAAAACTCCCACACAGGGAATAGCTCAACTGACAGCTGAAGCTTACAAGGTCTGCTTGAAGCACGTGCGTGTGAGGAGGGGCAGAAAGAGGACCACTCTAGAAAGAGAACGCAGACGACTGTACAGGAGAAGGAACAAAATAACGTAAATGCTTCGGCAGACACGACTATCACACGCAAGGAAAATAAACCTAAGCAGGGAGATCAAAGAAATAGAACAAACGTTGAAGCGATCATATGAGTCTGAGGAAATGGAATTGGAACAGAAAGCTATACAAGAGATAAAGAAAAATACGAAATATTTCTTCACATACGCAAAATCAAAATAAAAAACTTCGACCAGTATCGGACCGTTAATTACAAATGAAGGTACGTACACAGAGGATGACAAAGAGATTAGTGAAATTCTAAGAAGCCAGTATGAGGCTATGTTTTTTTTATCACACCAATAAACAACATGAAAGTTGATGACCCAGACAGCTTCTTTATGAATGACATTCAAGCTGCAGATAATATAACGGATATTACCACAACCACAAACTCGGAAGACTTTGAAAGAGAAATTGACAATACGCCTTTGCACTCAGCTCCTGGGCCTGACTCATGGAATTCAATATTCATAAAGAAAAGTACCAGTAGCGAGAGCACTCAGCGTAATAT
>WNGS01160356.1:39826-61484 GCA_020271785.1 Procambarus virginalis
CCACATTTCCCCTGCTCCGTCTCCTCCTGCTCCCAACCATTCCCCCCCTCCCCTCGTCTGTCCCCTCGTCTTCCCCACCATTACCCTCTCCCGTTCCCTCGTCCTCCCCACCATTCCCCACTCCCTCGTCCGATGCATTCCCAAATGATCTGATGTCCCCATCAGAAAATTGGGAACATCAAATGTTCTGATATTCCCATCACTGAATTATAAGAAAAACAGTTAAAAAACAAAATGAAAAAATAAAAAAATAAACTATACACACGAAATGATCGGCATGGTAAACAACACAGCTCAATTCCAATGCAATGTCACACAAAATAATTAAATCAAAAGGAAAATAAATTGAAATCTATTATATTCCATTTATCAATGATTCGGAAACATTGAAATGGACTCGTAACACATTTAGTATAGGGTGTGTTGCTCTTACGTGCAACAGATGGTGCCGTTTCTTAAAATAAGAATGTTTTTACCTGTCCCAGGTGTGGTATCTATACTTACATTTACAAAACAAATGGCATGATATACAACATTTCTCAATTCCTATGCAATGTCACACAAAATAATTAAATCAAAATAAAAAAAAATCAAATTCTATGAAAATGCAACTTATCAATACAATCGGAAACTTTGAAATGGAATTCATAACAAATTTATTATAACAGGTGTTGCTATTACATGCAACAGATGGCACTGTTTTTCAAAAAAAGAATGTTTTACCTGTCACAGGTGTGGCATCTATATAGTTGGTATATAAAAACACGCTCATATTCGAATGGAATGTTGTGTCAAAATGTCAAAGCAATCGGTGAAGAACTTTCGGAGATTAGCGAAGATGTATTGCTCTTATGTCCAACAGATGGCGCTGTTTGAAAAAAAAAAAACTTTTTTTCCTGTCACAGGTGAGGCATGTATGTAGTAGGTATACAAAAACACGCGCTATTCGAATGGAACGTTGTGTCAAAATTTGAAAGCAATAGTAAAGAAGTTTCAAAGATTTCCCTCACATGAAAAACAAATGAAAACACAGTTTTTTGAAAAATAACAGGTTTTTCCCGTCAAAGTCACAGACGTGACATCTATGTAGTATATATATATATAAAACCCGCTCAGATGCGAATGGAATATTGTCAAAATTTCAAAGCAATCGGTGAAGAACATTCGGAGATTAGCGATTTTTAACAAACGAACATTTACATTTATATTTATATTTATATAGACATTCAGACAATTCGACAAAGTTACAATCTTGGTACAAAATTCATATATCTCTGCAGAATATCACCTGTCTTGCCGTTGTGACACATCCAGGCTATGTGTTCAGGAACAGTCCTTATCTCAGCGTTCCTATTTACATTAATCAACAGACACTCAAGAACATAACTGGTGAGGGAGTGAGACCTTAGCATACCACAAAGTTACACTTGGTGTTATTGTCATTAACATCTGTTCCAACTCCAAGCCAAGCCTGAGCAACCGAATACTTGTTCACATTTGTGATACTCACGTGTGCCTGCTTGATACCTGCTTGATGGGGTTCTGGGAGTTCTACTCCCAAGCCTGGCCCGAGGCCAGGCTTGGGGATGCTCAACATGCGAGGACAGTGCTATAGATCGTGTCCTTGTCCATGTCCGATATGAGGATGTGAAAAAGTACTGGAGCAAGCACAGTACCCTGGGGGACTGAGGAACAGTCCACGAAAATACAGTCTTCCCACTCTTCTCGTTCTTACTTATCTCTAATCTTCCTAATCTTTGTCACCTGATTGTAGAATTCTATCAAGCCTGTAAGGCAAGATTTACCCTCCCTGAATCCATGTTGATGGGTTGTCACGAAGTCCCTTCTCTCCAGATGTGTTACTAGGTTTTTCTCACAATCTTCTCCATCACCTTGCATGGTATACAAGTTAATGACACTGTCCTGTAGTTCAGTATATCTGTCACCTTTTTTGCATATTGGAACTACATTACCTGTCTTTCATATTTCTGGTAGGTCTCCGTGACCTACTATACACTATGGTGAGTGACAAGCAAAGTACTTCTGCACACTCTTTCAATACCCATGGTGAGATCCCGTCTGGACCAACAGCCTTTCTCACGTCCAGATCCAGCAGATGTCTCTTGACCTCATCTGTAGTAATTCAAACCCTTCGAAGGAGCCTGGTTTACTGCCACCACTCTTAGTTCAGGGTCTTCTAGGTCTACTATGAAGACCACTTGGAATGTCNAGGCCAGATACAAGGTATCATTTGGGAGATGAAATTCTTCAAGAGTCTGAGAGAGAGAAAGACTTGGGGGTTGATATCACGCCAGACCTGTCCCCTGAAGCTCATATTAAGAGGATAACATCAGCGGCATATGCCAGGTTGGCCAACATAAGTGCGGCCTTTAGAAACTTTAAAACTAAATAAATAAATCTTTAAATAGAAGAATCATTAAAAACCTTGTATATCACATATATCAGACCAATCCTGGAGTATGCAGCTCCAGCATGGAGTCCCTATCTCGTAAAGCATAAGACTAAACTGGAAAAGGTTCAAAGGTGTGCCACCAGACAAGTACCCGGGGAGCCGGTCGGCCGAGTGGACAGCACGCTGGACTGTGATCCTGTGGTCCCGGGTTCGATCCCGGGCGCCGGTGAGAAAGAGTGGGCAGAGTTTCTTTCACCCTATGCCCCTGTTACCTAGCAGTAAATAGGTACCTGGGTGTTAGCTCTCACGGGCTGCTTCCTGGGGGTGGAGGCCTGGTCGACGACCGGGCCGCGGGGACACTAATGCCCCGAAATCATCTCAAGATAACCGAACTGAGGCGTATGAACTACGAGGAGAGACTACGGGAATTAAACCTCACGTCACTGGAGACAGAAGAGTTAGAGGGGACATGATCACCATATACAAAATTCTCAGAGGAATTGATAGGGTAGATAAAGACAGACTTTTTAACACAAGGGGCACACGCACTAGGGGACACAGGTGGAAACTGAGTGCCCAAATGAGCCATAGAGACGTTAGAAAGAATTTTTTCAGTGTCAGAGTAGTTGACAAATGAAATGCGTCAGGAAGTGATCTGGCGGAGGCTGACTCCATACACAGTTTCAAGTGTAGATATGATAGAGCCCAATAGGCTCAGGAACCGTTCTGAACCATTATCGACTCCATAATGGTCCAGGATGGACCGAAACGTCGTCGTCTCCTCATCTTCTGGTGAGTAATTTGGTCATTATGTCTACCTTGTGTCTTCCTTGTGCTAGTTCCGGGGATCAATGTGCCCGCATCCCGGTCTCTGACCGGGTGGCCCGGTTGATAGTCTTGTCAACTAGGTCTGAGGAGCTCTAAATTATTTCTAGATGCTGAGAGGCTTTGTCCTCACCACACTTAAGAAGAGACAGGCTAAAGGAGACATGATTACGACATATAAGATTCTCAGAAAAATCCCTGAAGTCAACTAAGGAGACGGATTAAACAAGAGACAAAGACACATAGACAGAGAGAGACAGACACACTCACAAAGACCCACAGAAAGAGAGATCATTTAAATTCATTTATTTTTCAAGAAACAGTGTGATCGAGAGCCATCTCACTAGTCGTATGGCAAGGCGTGGCCCAGGAGCTAGCGCTTGCGTCTACAAGCACATTTAGATGAGAATATTTATGTGAGTACACAGACACGCGGCACTCCACGGGTGCCAACCAATTAAAAAGCAGAAGCGGTTGGAGGTCCTTCCCCTGGCCCCCACCCCAGGCACCGGACACACAAGCCACTCCCTCTGGGGTCCTCTGGGGTCCCTTGGGGTCCCTTGGGGTCCCCCCAGACCCCAGCCTTGACGCTGGAAAACAAAGCCCAATAAAAGAGACTAGTTAGCAGTGGTGTTTGTGTGGGCCGAACTGTGGAAAAGGCACAAGGTAGAAGTAATGGCTTGGGGTCAAGACCTGCCTTACCCACGATGGGGCAGTTAAGGCGGTAATCCTTAGGAGTAAATACCTACTAGCTGGGCCTTCCGTGAGCCGTGGTCGCCCTGCACTGTGATTGGCCAACCATGTATCTTCCGCTGAGACAATTGACAGGTAGTTAGGGGCGGTAGTGCTAAGTCTTAATTAGCCGGTTAAGACCTGTGGTGGAAGCAGTTTGGTCTTCCGTGTGGCTTCTGCGGGAAGGTGGCCACACACGCTTCTAAATTACTCTTACCTATATATTTTATCTCAGTCTTCTACTGATATTAAATATTCAACTAACAATATTCACCAATATTAGCAAATCTTAATTACACATAGAAATCACAAGAGTGTGATGCATCCAATGAACAAATCCACAAGGGGCCGTGACGAGGATTTGAACCTACGTCTGGGATGCTCTCGGACGCAGGTTCGAATCCCCGTCACGGCCATTGTGGATTTATTCATTAGCAAATCTGTCAAGAAATTCTTGTAGCCATGGACGAAAGGGAAAGAGATTTAAAGAGATCTACACAAAAGAGATTTAAATTAGATTTCAAATATTTGAAAACAGAATACGAAACGATGGATCTAATTTGGATAGGTTTAGATTTAGGAAAGACCTGGGCAAATACTGGTTTGAAAATGGGGGTGGTTGATTTCTGGAGCCAATTACCGGGTAACATGAGATAGACGTGTGATCGTTGGACTGTTTCAACTGAACGTATGAAGTAGATGGAATTCCCGATGGTGCATGGGTAGATTATGGGGAGCAGGTAGATACGGTGAGCGGGTAGATCCGGAAATGGACGGAAACTGTCACTCTATGTCAGGAGAAGTGAGAGTCCTGAGAGATGGACGACCAACTCACCTCAGAGGAGGAGGATTGGACTGAGCTCTCCTGCTGAATGCACAGGACACAGATGCCAGTACACACGTTGTGCACAGTTTATGTAGTGACCAATGAGCACTGATTACCACCGTTGACATGAACAAGAGAAGGGAAGAGACAGATAAAATACACAGTGCCACACTTACACAGTCCCACACACGCAGTTACACAGTGCCACACAGCCACACAGTACCACACAGCCACACAGTGCCACACAGCTACACAGTGCCACACAGCTACACAGTGCCACACAGCCACACAGTACCACACAGCCACACAGTGCCACACAGCTACACAGTGCCACACAGCTACACAGTGCCACACAGCTACACAGTGCCACACAGTGCCACACAGCTACACAGTGCCACACAGCTACACAGTGCCACACAGCCACACACTGCCACACAGCCACACAGTGCCACACAGCCACACAGTGCCACACAGCTACACAGTGCTACACAGTGCCACACAGCTACACAGTGCCACACAGTGCCACACAGCTACACAGTGCCACACAGCTACACAGTGCCACACAGCCACACACTGCCACACAGCCACACAGTGCCACACAGCCACACAGTGCCACACAGCCACACAGTGCCACACAGCCACACACTGCCACACAGCCACACAGTGCCACACAGCCACACAGTGCCACACAGCTACACAGTGCCACACAGTCACACAGTGCCACACAGCCACACAGCCACACAGTGCCACACAGCTACACAGTGCCACACAGCCACACACTGCCACACAGCTACACAGTGCCACACAGTCACACAGTGCCACACAGCTACACAGTGCCACACAGCTACACAGTGCCACACAGCCACACACTGCCACACAGCCACACAGTGCCACACAGCCACACAGTGCCACACAGCTACACAGTGCCACACAGCTACACAGTGCCACACAGCCACACACTGCCACACAGCCACACAGTGCCACACAGCCACACAGTGCCACACAGCTACACAGTGCCACACAGTCACACAGTGCCACACAGCTACACAGTGCCACACAGCTACACAGTGCCACACAGCCACACACTGCCACACAGCCACACAGTGCCACACAGCCACACAGTGCCACACAGCTACACAGTGCCACACAGCCACACAGTGCCACACAGTCACACAGTGCCACACAGCTACACAGTGCCACACAGCTACACAGCCACACAGTGCCACACAGTGCCACACAGTGCCACACAGTGCCGCACAGTCACACAGTGCCACACAGCCACACAGTGCCACACAGCTACACAGTGCCACACAGCCACACACTGCCACACAGCTACACAGTGCCACACAGCCACACAGTGCCACACAGCTACACAGTGCCACACAGCTACACAGTGCCACACAGCCACACAGTGTCACACAGCCACACAGTGCCACACAGCTACACAGTGCCATACAGCCACACAGTACCACCTATACTGTTCTGGTTCATTACTACCGAGCTTATTGGTTTACTTCTTGGTCGGGGGGGGGGGGGGAAGGGAACTATCAGGTGGTAAGCGCCAAGCCATTACGACTATATAGCACTGGGAAGGGTCAGGATAAGGATTTGGGATGGGACGGTGGGAAGGAATGATGCCCAACCACTTGGACGGTCGGGGATTGAAGGGGGGGGAGGGGAGGGGATTTCTTCTTTGTTGGAGTTGTAATTTCCCCAGAGAGGTGTGGCGGTACAGGTTTTCCTGTACCTGCTAATCCCCACACCTTCCTCCTCTCTGTAATGTGTTCCCTCTTTCTTACCATCTCCCACCTACCTCCTCCACCCCACATCTCTCAAAATCCCCCCCCCCCGGCGTCATCCTCCCCCCCCCTCCCCGCCCACTCTGGTGGAGGACCGTAAACTGAGACAACAGTATTAAAAACCTTCCCCCCTCCCCCCCGCGTCATCCTGTCAAACACCATCCCACTTCCTTCCTTCCCTACCCCTGCCACCCTCCCTGTCATCCTCTGCCGTCTGCCAGCTATATTCACCTAGTTGTGCTTGCGGGGGTTGAGCTCTGCTCTTTGGTCCCGCCTCTCAACTGTCAATCAACCGTTTCTAACTACTAATTTTTTTCCACACACACACACACCACACACACACACACACACACCACACCACAGACAGACAGACAGACAGACAGACAGACAGACAGACAGACAGACAGACAGACAGACAGACAGACAGACAGACAGACACACACACACACCACACACACACACACACACACACACACACACACACACACACACACACAGACAGACACACACACACACACACACACACACACACAGGAAGCATCCCATGACAGCTGACTAACTCCCAGGTACCTATTTACTGCTAGGTAACAGGGGCATTCAGGGTGAAAGAACTCTGCCTTCTTTCTTGCCGGCGCCCGGGATCGAACCCGGGACCAAAGGATCACGTGCCCAGCGTGCTGTCCGCTCGGCCGGCGGGCTCCCAGCAAGGTGGGAGTGCCAGCAAGGTGGACAGTCTGCCAGCTATACCTGGAGCATACCTGGGGAGGGTTTCGAGAGTTCTACTCTCCGAACCCGGCCTGAGGCCAGGCTTGACTTGTGATAACCTGGTCAATATGGGACATTCTACAATATAATGTCCAAGGGAGTGCATGTTCTCTCTTTCACAAAGTTGACACATTGTGTACTTGACACTTTCACAAAGTTGACACATTGTGTGTACGACACTTTCACAAAGTTGACACTTGGTGTATTTCAAATTTGGGCTTTCAGAAAGCTGCCGCATAGGTCTATATTCCAGGCGTATCCTGGCCACTTTAACATCACATTGCCGAGTTCTTGCGTTAGCTCGGACATAAATGCTGGCGAGGAAGATCCTGTCTCTCACACATAATCAATATGATAAAATCACAGAAGCATTAGAAAAAAAGCAAAATGCAGATGTTGTATACACAGACTTCACAAAGGCATTTGACAAATGTGACCATGGAGTGATAGCACACAAAATGAGGTCAATTGGAATAACTGGTAAAGTAGGACGCTGGATACTCAATTTCCTGTCGAACAGAACACAAAGAGTAACAGTCAATCAAATAAAATCTAGTCCAAGCGCAGTTAAAAGCTCTGTACCTCAAGGTACAGTCCTTGCACCACTGCTGTTCCTTATTCTCATATCAGATATAGACAAAAAACACAAGTCACAGCTTTGTGTCATCCTTTGCAGATGACACAAAAATCAGCATGAAAATTACCTCTGCTGAAGACATTGAAAACCTATAAGCAGATATTAATAAAGTTTTCGATTGAGCAGCAGAAAATAACATGATGTTTAACAGTGATAAATTTCAGGTACTCAGGTATGGCAAAAATGAGGACCTTAAACATAATACAGGGTACAAAACACGATCGAATCTGCCCATAGTAGGAAAGCAACATGTCAAGGATTTGGGAATAATGATGTCCGACGACCTAACGTTTAGGGAGCATAACCAAGCAAATATTGCGTCAGCCAGAAAAATGATAGGATGGATTACGAGAACTTTCAAGTCCAGGGATCCCATCACAATGGTTGTACTCTTCAAGTCACTTGTGTTGTCCCGTCTCGAGTACTGCTCAGTACTCACTTCCCCCTTCAGAGCAGGAGAGATTGCTGAAATAGAGGGAATACAGAGAACATATACGGCACGCATAGACGCGATAAAGCACCTAAATTATTGGGATCGTCTCAAAGCTCTCCAAATGTACTCTCTAGAAAGGAGACGAGAGAGATACCAAATAATATACACATGGAAAATACTGGAAGGCCAGGTCCCAAATCTACACAGTAAAATAACAACATACTGGTGTGAACGATATGGAAGAAAATGCAGAATAGAACCAGTGAAGAGCAGAGGTGCCATAGGCACAATCAGAGAACACTGTATAAACATCAGAGGTCCGCGGTTGTTCAACGTCCTCCCAGCGACTATAAGAAATATTGCCGGAACAACCGTGGACATCTTCAAGAGAAAACTGGACTGTTTCCTAAGAGAAGTTCCGGACCAACCGGGCTGTGGTGGGTATGTGGGCCTGCGGGCCGCTCCAAGCAACAGCCTGGTGGACCAAGCTCTCACAAGTCACAATTGGCATCATCTGGGAGAATAGAAAGAGGAGAAGAAGAAGAAGTAGAGGGGAGTAGCAAAACTCCCAGAACCCCATCAAGCAGGATTGAATAGGCGCCAGTCCTTAACTGTTCTTCTCTGTTCACCCAGCAGATATTGAGTACCTGGTTGTCAATTAATTCGCGGGTCGTGTTCCAGGGAGAACTAGCAGGGTAAGGCTTACCATGAACTATGGGAAGGGAAAGCTCTCAGTCTGCTAACAGGAGTCAGCAGTCGTCTGCTCCTGTACCCTCCTGTGTGTAGATGATAACCTCAGCAGACACCTCACAAGACAGCAAGCTTCTATTCCGTAAACAATGCGACGCAGTAGGCAAGAGAGGTGATAGTGCCAACACCGTGCCAATGTTGAGGATGTCATCTACACCAACTCACTGTTGAACGCATCGGAAATCTCTCGGGGAGCGGTGAGGTGATCGGACCCGGTGTAAACAGGACGAGGCGAGGGATGACGTCATTGTAACACCTGCTATCATTGTAAACCCTGCCAGGTACCACTGTAGGTTTACACACTGGTATTTACACGCAATATTTGTTGAGCAGACCACACACTAGAAGGTGAAGGGACGACGACGTTTCGGTCGACTTGAGAAGGGTCCAGGACGGACCGAAACGTCGTCGTCCCTTCACCTTCTAGTGTGTGGTCTGGTCAACATACTTTAGCCACGTTATTGTTTCTCATCGCCTACACAATATTTACAGTTGAGTGTAACCTGGTACTACTTGTCTGGCACAGAACCATTGGTACGGTCAAGGAAATGCTTAACCTCAGCTCATGGGTGAAACCCTGGCTGCCACTACACCCATTATACATTAGTTACTACAAGAGTATTGATAATTACTAATTAGGGGATCACCAGTGGTTCATGGGGCAAACAACCGAGCCTTGTTGACCTTAATTACTACTGAGAGATTTTGTCTTTTGATGTAAACGGTTACTGATTACATCAAACACTTATGTTAAACATAAGAGCCCAGTAAGTGTCACAAATTTGACACTTGGTGTATTCCGACACACAAAGTTGACACTTGGTGTAAAACATTGACACTTATGCTAAACAATTTCATGCTGAAGACTTTTGTAAGGTTGTACAAGGAGGGTGACGCCCTTGATGACACACGCCAGATGACACGGAGGGAACCTAGTGACACATAAAGATGGCAATTTAACAAGATTTTATTTAGTCAAATTAGCATATTCTCCAAAAGTCCCAAAGCTGTAAGCTCAACCCGTCCTCTTAAAAAGAACGTCACTTTTGGCTCGTTTGCACGATATGGCCAAATTTGGACGTAATTTGAAATGAAATCGACTCACAAAAGTGACGTTCTGTTCCGTTTTCTATTTGAGTCGTCCGGCGTACGCGCAGAGGTTAGGAGAGGACACTTTAAATTAACGTTTTTCATAACGTTTTGAAAGTTTATGAGAATTTCCTGCCCACCTAACCTATCAGAGGACCCTTAACTTACTGTTGTTGAAAAAAAAATCCCAATTTATTTTCATATTTTTTTTCATTTTCAAATTACATCCAAATTCGGCCATACGGGCAAACGGCCAAATGCGACGTTCTTTTAAGAGGACAGGTTTCAGCTATCCTACACTGACAAAATGTTAAGTAATGTAGAGATGGGAAACACATCAGAGATACCAGACATTACCATATGGACCACAGCCTCCCACAGCTGGAGATCCTCCGTCACCAAGCAAGTGTGTCAGGCCATCACCCCAACGTGGCTTCACCGAGGGTAAATCTTGGCTTCACGGAGGGTAAATCTTGGCTTCACCGAGGGTAAATCTTGGCTTCACGGAGGGTAAATCTTGGCTTCACGGAGGGTAAATCTTGGCTTCACGGAGGNAACCTTGAGGTGCTTCCGGGGCTTATCGTCCCCGCGGCCCGGTCATCGACCAGGCCTCCTGGTTGCTGGACTGATCAACCAGGCTGTTGGACGCGGCTGCTCGCAGCCTGACGTATGAGTCACAGCCTGGTTGATCAGGTATCCTTTGGAGGTGCTTATCCAGTTCTCTCTTGAACACTGTGAGGGGTTTGCCAGTTATGTCCCTTATGTGTAGTGGAAGCGTGTTGAACAGTCTCGGGCCTCTGATGTTGATAGAGTTCTCTCTCAGAGTACCAGTTGCACCTCTGCTTTTCAACGGGGGTATTCTGCACATCCTGCCATGTCTTCTGGTCTCATGTGATGTTATTTCTGTGTGCAGGTTTGGGACCAGCCCCTCTAATATTTTCCACGTGTAAATTATTATGTATCTCTCCCGCCTGCGCTCAAGGGAATACAGATTTAGGCTCTTTAGTCGGTCCCAATAGTTTAGATGTTTTACCGAGTGGATTCTAGCAGTAAAGGATCTCTGCACGCTCTCCAGGTCAGCAATTTCACCAGCAGTGAAAGGGGCTGTCATTGTGCAGCAGTACTCCACTCTAGAGAGCACAAGCGTTTTGAAAAGTGTCATCATCGGTATAGCATCTCTAGTGTGAAAAGTTCTTGTTATCCAACCTGTCATTTTTCTTGCAGTTGTGACGGCTACTTTATTGTGTTCTTTAAAGGTAAGGTCTTCCGACATGAGTACACCCAGATCCTTTACATTGCCTTTTCGTTCTATGTTATGATTTGCCTGAGTTTTGTACGTGGTTTCCGTTTTTATATTTTCATTTTTTCCATAGCGCATGAGCTGGAACTTGTCTTCGTTAAACACCATATTATTTTCTGTAGCCCATAGAAAGACCTGATCTACATCTGACTGGAGGTTCGCCGTGTCCTCTATGTTGCCTACTCTCATGAAGATCCTAGTGTCATCTGCAAAGGATGATACAGTGCTATAGGTTGTGCTCTTGTCTATGTCCGATATGAGGATGAGAAAAAGTACTGGAGCAAGCACAGTACCCTGGGGGACTGAGCTCTTAACGGTTGACGGGTTGGATTTTATTTTGTTGACTATTACACATTGGGTTCTGTTGGTCAGGAAATTGTAGATCCATCTGCCTACTTTTCCGGTAATTCCTTTTGAGCGCATTTTATGGGCAATAACACCATGGTCACATTTATCAAAAGCTTTTGCGAAATCTGTGTAAATTACATCAGCGTTTTGTTTGTCTTCCATAGCATCTAATGCCATATCATAGTGGTCCAGCAACTGCGACAGGCAAGAGCGCCCTGTTCTGAAACCATGTTGTCCGGGGTTATGGAGATGCTGTGATTCCATGTATTTTGTGATCTTACTTCTTAGCACTCTCTCAAAAATTTTTATGATGTGCGATGTTAGTGCTATCGGTCTGTAATTTTTTGCCTCTGCCTTATTTCCTCCTTTATGAAGTGGTGCTATCTCTGCTGTTTTTAGTATATCAGGAATAACGCCAGTATCTAGGCTTTGTCTCCACAGAATGTGAAGGGCCTGCGATAGTGGTTTTTTACAGTTCTTCAGTATGAGGCTATGTTTAGCACACCAATAAACAACATGAAAGTTGATGACCCAGACAGCTTCTTTATGAATGACATTCAAGCTGCAGATAATATAACGGATATTACCACAAACTCGGAAGACTTTGAAAGAGAAATTGACAATATGCCTATGCACTCAGCTCCTGGGCCTGACTCATGGAAGTCAATATTCATAAAGAAATGTAAAGTACCAGTAGCGAGAGCACTCAGCGTAATATGGAGAAAGAGCCTAGATACAGGGGAGATACCAGCAGCACTTAAATCTGCAGATATAGCTCCGTTGCACAAGGGGGGGGGGAGTAAAGCCTTGGCAAAAAATTATAGGCCAGTTGCACTAACATCACACATGATAAAAGTTTGTGAAAAAGTGATTAGGAATCAACTTTCTAGTTTTATGGAAAATAATGGACTACACAACCCAGGACAAACTGGATTTAGAGCGGGCAGATCCTGTCTGTCACAGTTACTCAACCACTATGACAGAATCAGATGAAGTTTTAGAAGAAAAACAAAATGCAGATGTTGTATACACAGACACTGAAACGGCATTCAACAGATGTGACTATGGAGTGATAGCACACAAAATGAGATAATAAGAATAACGGGTAATGTGGGGAGTTGGAGTTTGAACTTTATCAAATAAAATGCTGAGAGTAACAGTCAATCAAATGTTGTTGTTTTAGATTCAGTTTTTCGGAACAAAAGTTCCAAGTAGCACCGGATATGGAGTGCCCGTGATGAACTTATATGGCACAGGAGCAGAGCTGTAACTGACTAAATATCCATGGCTACAAGTCACATTGAATACATT
Organism: Procambarus virginalis; assembly: GCA_020271785.1. Lineage (NCBI taxonomy): Eukaryota > Metazoa > Arthropoda > Malacostraca > Decapoda > Cambaridae > Procambarus > Procambarus virginalis. The sequence goes on from WNGS01160356.1 coordinate 53,055, forward strand.
ATGGTTCCCCAGTGGATTTCAAAAGTCAATCAAATAAGATCAAGCCCAAGTGCAGTAAAAAGTTCTGTACCTCGGGGCACAGTCCTGGCACCGCTGCTATTTCTCATTCTTATCTCGGATATAGACAAAAATACTAATCACAGCTTCGTGTCATCCTTTGCTGATGATACAAAAATCAGCATGCAAAGTTCCTGTGTAGGAAAAACTATAGGCAGATATTACCTATATAAGTCTTCGATTGGTCAACTGAAAATAACATGATGTTTAACGGTGACAAGTTCCAGGTACTGAGGTATGGTGGACACGAGGAAGTTAAAAACTTCCACAGGGTACAGGACACAGGGTACAGGGTACAGGACACAGGGTACAGGACACAGGGTACAGGACACAGGGTACAGGACACAATCAGACACAATCATAGAAGGAAAGCAACATGTTAAAGATCTGGGGCCAGATTCACGAAAGCACTTTCGCAAACACTTACGAACCTGTACATCTTGTCTCAATCTTTGGCGACTTTGTTTCCAATTATTAAACAGTTAATGTGCTGAGAAGCACCAGGAGGCTGTTTATAACAATAACAGTTGAATGGGAAGTTTTCATGCTTGTAAACTGTTTAATAAATTTAACCAAAGCCGTCAAAGATTTAGGAAAGATGTTTACGTTCGTAAGTGCTTGCTTGGGTAAGTGTTTTCGTGAATCTGGCCCCTGGGAATTATGATGTCTGACGACCTGATATTTAGTGAACATAACCGAGCAAATATAGCGGCGGCCAGGAAAATGATAAGATGGATTATGAGAACGTTCACAGCCAGAGACCCCACAGCAATGTTAATACTATTTAAATCACTGGTGCTGTACCGTCTTAAGTATTGCTCAGTACTCACTTCCTCTTTCAGAGCGGGAGAGATCTCTGAATTAAGAGGGAATACAGAGAACATATACGGCACGCATAGACACGATAAAATATCTAAATTATTGGAACCGTCTCAAAGGTCTCAAAATGTACTCTCAGGAAAGGAGACGAGAAAGGTATTTAATAATATATACATAGAAGATACTGGAGGACCAGGTACCAAATTTGCAGTAGAATAACAACATACTGGAGCGAAAGGTACGGAAGGAAATGAAGAATGGAACCAGTGAGGAGTAGAGGTGCCATAGGCACAGAGAACACTGAACATCAGAGGTCCACAGCTGTTCAACACCCTCCCAGCAAGCATTAGAAATATTGCTGGAACAAAGGTGGATGTATTCAAGAGACACTTAGGTAAGTTCTTGTAAGAAGTGCCGGACCAACCTGGTTTTAGTGGATATGTGGGCCTGCGGGCCGCTCCATGCAACAGCCTGGTGGACCAAGTTATCACAAGTCGAATCTAGCCTTTGCCCGGGCTCGAGGAGTGGAAGAACTCCCTAAACCTTCTCCAGGTATGGTATCCATATTTCACTATCATAGAAAGTTACACCCTTGTGTGGGTTTCCGTTAGGGCTGCAAACACTGCATTTGCCTCGTGTTGGAGACCATCTATAAAATGTATTTTGTTACATTTGTGTGTTTTTATACCCTGAATGTTGGCAAATAAAAATGATGTTATCGTGTTTGTGGAAGTGCTGGATGCTTTACTTGGTGTTAATATCTGAGGCTCTGGTAGGGAGGCCACTGTGTTTGTGTCCTCTCCAGCATTTGACCGAGTTGGTGGTAGAGTCTGGACATTTTTAGCCATTCTTCTCCTCTACCTCATGCTAAACAATCTTCCTGGTGTGTAGAGTTGTGGCTGTTTTCATAGTGGTTTTGCTGGCGTTCCCTTCCCCCCTCCCCCCCAAGTTCTTACGATATGAAATGCTGACCAGTCTCAGTCAGAGAACTTTATCTCTTGAAATAATTTCCAAATTTTGGAACAACATTTCCCTGTATTGATTAAATGTCTGCGTTTGTGTGGTTTTATCAGGAGGTTTGATAATTACCTGATGATAACCGGTGTTTCCCTACACCGTGCTCATCACGCCAACAGTTTACTGTTATGACTGCTGCTCTTGAGGTGTCTCAACTACACTGTTCTGGTTCATTACTACCGAGCTTATTGGGTTTACTTCTTGGTCGGGGGGGGGGGGGGGAAGGGAACTATCAGGTGGTAAGCGCCAAGCCATTACGACTATATAGCACTGGGAAGGGGTCAGGATAAGGATTTGGGATGGGACGGTGGGAAGGAATGGTGCCTAACCACTTGGACGGTCGGGGATTGAAGGGGGGGAGGGGAGGGGATTTCTTCTTTGTGGGAGTTGTAATTTCCCCAGAGAGGTGTGGCGGTACAGGTTTTCCTGTACCTGCTAATCCCCCACACCTTCCTCCTCTCTGTAATGTGTTCCCTCTTTCTTAACCATCTCCCACCTACCTCCTCCACCTCCTCCCCCCACATCTCTCAAAATCCCCCCCCCGGCGTCATCCTCTCTCCCCCCCCCCCCGCCCACTCTGGTGGAGGACCGTAAACCGAGACACCAGTATTAAAAACCTTCCCCCCCCCCAGCGTCATCCTGTCAAACACCATCCTTACCCCTCCCTGCCTCCATCCTGCCGTCTGCCAGCTATATTCACCTAGTTGTTGTTGCCGGGTTGAGCTCTGCTCTTTGGTCCCGCCTCTCAACTGTCAATCAACCGTTTCTAACTACTACTTTTTTTTCCACACACACACACACACACCACACACACACACACACACACACACACACACACACACACACACACACACACACACACACACACACACACACCAATCAGAAGTATGCGGCCCCAGCATGGAACCCGTACCATATCAAGCACAAGACGAAGCTGGAAAAAGTCCAAAGGTATGCCACTAGACTAGTCCCAGAACTAAGAGGCATTAGTTACGAGGAAAGGCTGCGGGAAATGCACCTTACGACACTGGAAGACAGAAGAGTAAGGGGAGACATGATCACAACCTACAAAATCCTCAGAGGAATCGACCGGGTAAACAAGGATAAACTATTCAACACTGGGGGGACGAGAACAAGGGGACACAGGTGGAAACTGAGTACCCACATGAGCCACAGAGACGTTAGAAGGAACTTTTCAGTGTCAGAGTAGTTAACGGATGGAATGCATTAGGCAGTGATGTGGTGGAGGCTGACTCCATACACAGTTTCAAATGTAGATATGATAGAGCCCAATAGGCTCAGGAATCTGTACACCAGTTGATTGACAGTTGAGAGGCGGGACCAAAGAGCCAAAGCTCAACCCCCGCAAGCACAAATAGGTGAGTACAAATAGGTGAGTACACACACACACGCACAGGAAGCAACCCGTGACAGCTGACTAACTCCCAGGTACCTATTTTACTGCTAGGTAACAGGGGCATTCAGGGTGAAAGAAACTCTGCCCATTCTTTCTCGCCGACGCCCGGGATCGAACCCGGGACCAAAGGATCACGTGCCCAGCGTGCTGTCCGCTCGGCCGGCCGGCTCCCAGCAAGATGGGAGTGCTAGCAAGGTGGACAGTCTGTCAGCTATACCTGGAGGATACCTGGAGAGGGTTTCGAGAGTTCTTCTACTGTCCGAACCCGGCCTGAGGCCAGGCTCGACTTGTGATATCCTGGTCAATATGGGACATTCTACAATATAATGTCCAAGGGAGTGTATGTTCTCTCTTTCACAAAGTTGACACATTGTGTACGACACTTTCACAAAGATGACACTTGGTGTATTCCGACACACTCACAAAGTTGACACTTGGTGTATTTCAAATTTGGGCTTTCAGAAAGCTGCCGCATAGGTCTATATTCCAGGCGTATCCTGGCCAGTTTAACATCACATTGCCGAGTTCTTGCGTTAGCTCGGACATAAATGCTGGCGAGGAAGATCCTGTCTATCACAGATACTCAACCACTATGATAAAATCACATAAGCATTAGAAGAAAAGCAAAATGCAGATGTTGTATACACAGACTTCACAAAGGCATTCGACAAATGTGACCATGGAGTGATAGCACACAAGATGAGGTCAATGGGAATAACTGGTAAAGTAGGACGCTGGATACTCAGTTTCCTGTCGAACAGAACACAAAGAGTAACAGTCAATCAAATAAAATCGAGTCCAAGCGCAGTTAAAAGCTCTGTACCTCAAGGTACAGTCCTTGCACCGCTACTGTTCCTTATTTTCATATCAAATATAGACAAAAATACAAAATACACAGCTTCGTATCATCCTTTGCAGATGACACAAAAATCAGCATGAAAATTACCTCTGCTAAAGACATTGAAAACCTATAAGCAGATATTAATAAAGTTTTCGATTGAGCAGCAAAAAAATAACATGACGTTTAACAGTGATAAATTCCAGGTACTCAGGTACGGTAAAAATGAGGACCTTAAACATAATACAGGGTACAAAACACAATCGAATCTACCCAAATTAGGAAAACAGCATATCAAGGATTTGGGAATAATGATGTCCGACGACCTAACGTTTAGGGAGCATAACCAAGCAAATATTGCGTCAGCCAGAAAAATGATAGGATGGATTATGAGAACTTACAAATCCAGGGATCCCATCACAATGGTTGTACTCTTTAAGTCACTTGTGTTGTCCCGTTTGAGTACTGCTCAGTACTCACTTCCCCCTTCAGAGCAGGAGAGATTGCTGAAATAGAGGGAATACAGAAAACATATACGGCACGCATAGACAGGATAAAACATCTAAATTATTGGGATCGTCTCAAAGCTCTCCAAATGTACTCACTAGAAAGGAGAAGAGAGAAATACCAAATAATATACACGTGAAATACTGGAGGGCCAGGTCCCAAATCTACACAGTAAAATAACAACGTACTGGAGTGAACGATATGGAAGAAAATGCAGAATAGAACCAGTGAAGAGCAGAGGTGCCATAGGCACAATCAGAGAACACTGTATAAACATCAGAGGTCCGCGGTTGTTCAACGTCCTCCCAGCGACTATAAGAAATATTGCCGGAACAACCGTGGACATCTTCAAGAGGAAACTGGACTGTTTTCTAAGAGAAGTTCCGGACCAGCCGGGCTGTGGTATGTGGGCCTGCGGGCCGCTGCAAGCAACCTGGTGGACCAAGCTCTTACAAGTCACAATTGGCATCATCTGGGAGAATAGAAGGAGGAGAAGAAGAAGAAGTAGAGGGGAGTAGAAAAACTCCCAGAACCCTATCAAGCAGGATTGAATAGGCGCCAGTCTTTAACTGTTCTTCTCTGTTCACCCAGCAGATATTGAGTACCTGGTTGTCAATTAATTCGCGGGTCGTGTTCCAGGGAGAACTAGCAGGGTAAGGCTTACCATAAACTATGGGAAGGAACAGCTCTCAGCCTGCTAACAGGAGTCAGCAGTCGTCTGCTCCTGTACCCACCTGTGTGTAAAACTAGCAGGGTAAGGCTTACCATGAACTATGGGAAGGGACAGCTCTCAGCCTGCTAACAGGAGTCAGCAGTCGTCTGCTCTGTACCCTCCTGTGTGTAAAACTAGCAGGGTAAGGCTTACCATGAACTATGGGAAGGGACAGCTCTCAGCCTGCTAACAGGAGTCAGCAGTCGTCTGCTCCTGTACCCTCCTGTGTGTAGATGATAACCTCAGCAGACACCTCACAAGACAGCAAGCTTCTATTCCGTAAACAATGCGACGCAGTAGGCAAGAGAGGTGATAGTGCCAACACCGTGCCAATGTTGAGGATGTCATCTACACCAACTCACTGTTGAACGCATCGGAAATCTCTCGGGGAGCGGTGAGGTGATCGGACCCGGTGTAAACAGGACGAGGCGAGGGATGACGTCATTGTAACACCTGCTATCATTGTAAACCCTGCCAGGTACCACTGTAGGTTTACACACTGGTATTTACACGCAATATTGTTGAGCAGACCACACACTAGAAGGTGAAGGGACGACGACGTTTCGGTCGACTTGAGAAGGGTCCAGGACGGACCGAAACGTCGTCGTCCCTTCACCTTCTAGTGTGTGGTCTGGTCAACATACTTTAGCCACGTTATTGTTTCTCATCGCCTACACAATATTTTCAGTTGAGCGTAACCTGGTACTACTTGTCTGGCACAGAACCATTGGTACGGTCAAGGAAATGCTTAACCTCAGCTCATGGGTGAAACCCTGGCTGCCACCACACCCATTACACATTAGTTACTACAAGAGTATTGATAATTACTAATTAGGGGATCACAGTGGTTCATGGGGCAAACAACCGAGCCTTGTTGACCTTAATTACTACTGAGAGATTTTGTCTTTTGATGTAAACGGTTACTGATTACATCAAACACTTATGTTAAACATAAGAGCCCAGTAAGTGTCACAAATTTGACACTTGGTGTATTCCGACACACAAAGTTGACACTTGGTGTAAAACATTGACACTTATGCTAAACAATTTCATGCTGAAGACTTTTGTAAGGTTGTACAAGGAGGGTGACGCCCTTGCTGACACACGCCAGATGACACGGAGGGAACCTAGTGACACAAAGATGGCAATTTAACAAGATTTTATTTAGTCAAATTTAGCATATTCTCCAAAAGTCCCAAAGCTGCAAGCTCAACCCGTCCTCTAAAAAGAACGTCACTTTTGGCTCGTTTGCACGATATGGCCAAATTTGGACGTAATTTGAAATGAAATCGACTCACAAAAGTGACGTTCTGTTCCGTTTTCTATTTGAGTCGTCCGGCGTACGCGCAGAGGTTATGAGAGGACACTTTAAATTAACGTTTTTCTTAACGTTTTGAAACTTTATGAGAATTTCTGCCCACCTAACCTATCAGAGGACCCTTAACTTAATGTTGTTGAAAAAAAAAATCCCAATTTATTTTCATATTTTTTCATTTTCAAATTACGTCCAAATTCGGCCATACGGGCAAACGGCCAAATGCGACGTTCTTTTTAAGAGGACAGGTTTCAGCTATCCTACACTGACAAAATGTTAAGTAATGTAGAGATGGGAAACACATCAGAGATACCAGACATTACCATATGGACCACAGCCTCCCACAGCTGGAGATCCTCCGTCACCAAGCAAGTGTGTCAGGCCATCACCCCAACGTGGCTTCACCGAGGGTAAATCTTGGCTTCACCGAGGGTAAATCTTGGCTTCACGGAGGGTAAATCTTGGCTTCACGGAGGGTAAATCTTGGCTTCACGGAGGGTAAATCTTGGCTTCACGGAGGGTAAATCTTGGCTTCACGGAGGGTAAATCTTGGCTTCACGGAGGGTAAATCTTGGCTTCACGGAGGGGTAAATCTTGGCTTCACGGAGGGTAAATCTTGGCTTCACCGAGGGTAAATCTTGGCTCACCGAGGGTAAATCTTGGCTTCACCGAGGGTAAATCTTGGCTTCACCGAGGGTAAATCTTGGCTTCACCGAGGGTAAATCTTGGCTTCACCGAGGGTAAATCTTGGCTTCACGGAGGGTAAATCTTGGCTTCACCGAGGGTAAATCTTGGCTTCACGGAGGGTAAATCTTGGCTTCACGGAGGGTAAATCTTGGCTTCACGGAGGGTAAATCTGGTTTAATTGAATTCTACGATCAGGTGACAAAGATTAAGCAAGAAAGAGAAGGATGGGCAGACTGCATTTTCTTAGACTGCCGGGAAAGCCTTTGACACAGTACCCCATAAGAGGTGATGCATCAGCTGGAGAAACAGGCAGGAGTAACTGGTAGGGCGCTCCAGTGGATAAGGGAGTACCTAAGCAATAGGAAGCAGAGAGTAACGGTGAGGGGTGAGACCTCAGATTGGCGTTAAGTCACAAGCGGAGTCCCACAGGGCTCTGTACTCGGACCTATCCTGTTTCTGATATACGTAAGTGATCTTCCAGAGAATATAAAACCATTTCTCTAAATGTTTGCTGATGATGCCTAAATTATGAGAAGGATTAAGACAGAGGAAGACAGCATTAGGCTTCAAGAAGACTTGGACAAGCTGCAGGAATAGTCCAACAAATTGTTGTTAGAGTTAAACCCCGAGCAAATGTAATGTAATGTAATGAAGATAGATGTAGGGAGCAGGAGGCCAGATACAGGGCACCATTTGCGACATGAAAATATTTTAGAATCAGAGTGAAAGACCTGGGGGTTGATAACACGCAGGACCTGTCGCCCGAACCCCACACCAAGAGGATAACGTCAGCGGCATATGCCAGGCTCGCTATCATAAGAACGGCCTTTAGAAACTTGTGTAAGGAATCATTCAGAACTTTGTATACCTCATATGTCAGACCAATCCTGGAGTATGCAGCCCCAGCATGGAGTCCATATCTAGTCAAGCATAAGACAAATTGGAGAAGGTTCAGAGGTTTGCCACCAGACTAGTGCCCGAATTCAGGGGCATGAGCTATGAGGAGAGACTACAGGAATTAAATCTCACGTCGCTGGAAGACAGAAGAGTTAGGGGGCCAT
>WNGS01160359.1:0-11016 GCA_020271785.1 Procambarus virginalis
TAATGTTACTTTCTGGTTCCTGCCTTATCGATAATTCCTATCCCTGTTTCGGCTTTTCCACTTACTCCCGCCTGCCTTTCAAGTTTGAATAGTAATTTCCAGTGAGGTACTGTATCAAAGGCCTTTTGGCAGAAATATGCAATCTGCCGATCCTTCCTGTCCTGCCTTATTCTTCTTACTTTTTTTCTTAGAACTCCTGCGGGTTTGTTAGGTTTCATTCTTCTTCCCTAAACCCAGTGGTGGTGTTTGATTGCATCCCTAATTTAACTAGTCGCTAAAAGTGTGTAACTAGTCTTAACCTGATTATTCTTTCAAGTACGTTCCAGTGGATGGTTGCCAGTGATACTCGTCTGTAGTTAAATGCCTCTTCTGATACCACATGATACCACATTTGCCTCCTGGCAACTGGAAACTCTTCCCTCGTAAGTGACTCTTTATAGATCTTTGCCAGAGGCACGCTGAGGGCCTCCGCTGCCTCTTTTAGTATCCACAGTGATTCTCTGGTCCTACTGCTTTAGTTGCATCCAGTGTTGTCAACTGTTTCATTACTGTTACGAGCCCCTTCGTAACTGGGTTCTTTTAAAACTCTATATGATCCTACTCAGATCAGAGATCCTCAACCTTGGTGGAATTATATTGTAATGTTAAAGGATATGACATTAAATAGCACTTAAAAATAACCGATCTTATTATCCATCACCTCTAATATTTACAATTCACTATGAGAGGTCATCCGAGCATCACTAGCCCTCACACTAGCTAGCATCAAAGATGACAGACATTATTTATATTCCATGAATGACTATTTATATTCCTTTGACGAGGTTTTCAACGCACCACTATCCCTCATGCTAGCTGCCGTTATTGACACACTTGCTTGGCGCACTTGCTATTACGTTCAACCAGTGAAGTCCACAGTGCTCAACAAGCCCCACGAGCTAGCACTTCCAGTATTGAAGTTCACACTCAATGGTAATCACCGGCGAGTTCACCTTCCTCAACATGGGTCAGTCCAAACACCGTATCGTCTCGATGTCCCAATACCGCACATCCGCTCTCCAGAAACCACTGGAAGAGGGCTTCAGCAACACGCTGACAGGCATCACAAATAATCACGCACAGGGGTAGCTAACACCCTGGCAGAAGTCACTAGCAACATACTAGCAGCACTTCTCAGCAGACGAACACTACTCTCGTCTCCTAACTCCTCTAGGCTAAATCTTGGGTACATCGGTCCATACAACACTACATAAATCCAGCAGCTAACACATTGCTACTACCGACGGCGGCCACTTTCTTCCCTAACAAGGCCAAGTCAGGAGTTATGGACTGCCCAAGGTGAACTGTTTTACACAGTGCAATCGCCTCATCACGTCACCTCTATGAACATAAACATCATTAGTCAGACAGTATACTGGGTGACCTTAGCATAACACGGTTCCACTGGGGAACTGAAATTGTAATCACAAGCACAATGTAGATGGCGTTGATATCGTTACGCCATCCACCAGAGGTCATCATCATTAATCTCACCTCCTAAATGAGGTATGAAACAGGAGCCTGCCACCGACGCCACACCACCGCCTACAGTTGGCGTTGTCTGTGTCTCACCTAATACCTGGGAGTTGGAGTGCAGGTCCATAGATGGCACCGAAATCGCCACTCCACACTTCAGCAACGGTGATGATATCATAACAAGTACCTCCTCTGCTGTCACCTCTACATCTCATCTGGGGTTATCTCCTCCTCAAAGAATGGGAGATGCTCAGGCTCTGGTGTCAACACTCCATCCATGAAAACTGGCGTTCAGTACCTCACAGATTTCCTTATCGCTTGCTGTATATCCGCCCTCTCCATGTTCTGTAGTCTTGTCCCTTACTCATATAAGAAGGAAAATGACAGTGAACGACCATGTAGCAATTTAGGTTGTTCTTTCATTTTGATAGCAATTTAGTTCACGTAATTTCTTTCTGATACTCTTATATTTATGTATTCGTTCGTAGCTTCTATTCCGGTTTCCCTCTGCTCTTTGTCCTCTGTACTTCCTCCACTTTCCCCTAATTCTCATTTTTGCTTTTGGCCCTCTTAAAGGATGGATTATTATATTCCCTTCTACTTTTTCCTTACTATTGGTGTGTGCGCGAGCGTGCGCGTGGATGAATAGGATACGCATGTTTTGTAGCTGTGTCACACACCTTTACTTCCCACAATTCATCAGGTGTGCCAATTGCACCAAGCTAAATGACTCACGAGGCTGTGATCGCTGAGAAAATTATAATATATGTTAAAATTCTTAAACAGAGTCATAAACACTGTTGAGCATTAGAGACATTTGCTCTCTATATCACTGTGTTCAGATTAACCAGCGGCCACTCATGTTTTTACCGTCAAACTGTATTACTTCCGCTATTGCCAGAGGCTTAGCTCAAAAACATGGATTTTTATAAATACGATATAAATCACAGATGAAACACCTGCCATTGTTCACTGCATCAGAACAAGTCCTCTGTCATCTCTCAGAACACGAGTGTATTTCATTAGTATTACAACTGACTGAACGCTCTGCAATATGCGATTATCTTGTTGCACATCTCACACCATTGCAGTTAGTTCTCAGTTTATTCTCGTTGTTGGCTGAATAGTGACAATATCTTGTCTCAGTTAGAACGAAGGAAAGACAATCACATTCATACATTTAAGAATATCCGGACAATTACAGACAATCGGGTAAGATGCTTGGAAATAACTTCATGTAGTAAGGCTCTAGGAGACTCGAACCGTGGATCCAACGCATGTGAGGCCGAAACTCTATCGACCGAGCTACTGAGTAGTGTTAATAAGGAAAGGTTCCCCAGAGCCGTGGTGATTGGGACCTGGTGTCCCTGCAGGTGCGGGCTACAAGGGTTCACAATATGGTGGGCATAATTATGTAAGGCAATATAAAAGTATTGTATTATTAGACAAATTTAAGACAGTAATTGAGTTAAGACTGAAGAAGGTAGCCTGACCGTGGGCATTTTAACTACAACAGAAATTCGTAATGACTGATTAGTTAATCATGGCAATTAGTGTCTTCTGAAGGCTCTACAGATATGGCAAGTCAATGGCAAAGTTGACACGTATGCTCGGAATGTGGCGAAATTTTCCAAGAGCAGGGCTGGGAATATTATTACGTTCAGAAAATGTGAAAAATATTAAATTTGCCCCAAAGTATAACAGCTGGTGTCTGGCAGTGAGCTCAGAGGAGGACGGTATAAGCCTGATGTGGATACAGGCAAATTGTCTGCATCATAACACGGTCTGATGTTATGTCTGTACCTGGTAGAGTAGGTATGTGTCTTCTCCACCTGTTGGTACTCCTGTATGTGTCCCCTCTACCTGTTTGTACTCGTGTATGTGTCCCCTCTCCACTGTTGGTACTCCTGTATGTGTCTCCACCACCTGTTGGTACTCCTGTATGTGTCCTCTCCACTTGTTGGTACTCCTGTATGTGTCCCACCACCTGTTGGTACCCCTGTGGTACCCTCTCCACTTGTTGGTACTCCTGTATGTGTCCCCTCTCCACTTGTTGGTACTCCTGTATGTGTCTCCACCACCTGTTGGTACTCCTGTATGTGTCCCCTCTCCACTTGTTGGTACTCCTGTATGTGTCTCCACCACACTGTTGGTACTCCTGTATGTGTCCCCTCTCCACTTGTTGGTACTCCTTTATGTGTCCCCACCACCTGTTGGTACTCCTGTATGTGTCCCCTCTCCACTTGTTGGTACTCCTGTATGTGTCACCACCTGTTGGTACTCCTGTATGTGTCCCCTCTCCACTTGTTGGTACTCCTGTATGTGTCTCCACCACCTGTTGGTACTCCTGTATGTGTCCCCTCTCCACTTGTTGGTACTCCTGTATGTGTCTCCACCACCTGTTGGTACTCCTGTATGTGTCCCCTCTCCACTTGTTGGTACTCCTTTATGTGTCCCCACCACCTGTTGGTACTCCTGTATGTGTCCCCTCTCCACTTGTTGGTACTCCTGTATGTGTCTCCACCACCTGTTGGTACTCCTGTATGTGTCCTCTCCACTTGTTGGTACTCCTGTATGTGTCCCCACCACCTGTTGGTACCCCTGTATGTACCCTCTCCACTTGTTGGTACTCCTGTATGTGTCCCCTCTCCACTTGTTGGTACTCCTGTATGTGTCTCCACCACCTGTTGGTACTCCTGTATGTGTCCCCTCTCCACTTGTTGGTACTCCTGTATGTGTCCCACCATGTTGGTACTCCTGTATGTGTCCCCTCTCCACTTGTTGGTACTCCTTTATGTGTCCCCACCACCTGTTGGTACTCCTGTATGTGTCCCCTCTCCACTTGTTGGTACTCCTGTATGTGTCTCCACCACCTGTTGGTACTCCTGTGTGTCCCCTCTCCACTTGTTGGTACTCCTGTATGTGTCTCCACCACCTGTTGGTACTCCTGTATGTGTCCCCTCTCCACTTGTTGGTACTCTTGTATGTGTCCCACCACCTGTTGGTACTCCTGTATGTGTCCCCTCTCCACTTGTTGGTACTCCTTTATGTGTCCCCACCACCTGTTGGTACTCTGTATGTGTCCCCTCTCCACTTGTTGGTACTCCTGTATGTGTCTCCACCACCTGTTGGTACTCCTGTATGTGTCCCCTCTCCACTTGTTGGTACTCCTTTATGTGTCCCCACCACCTGTTGGTACTCCTGTATGTGTCCCCTCTCCACTTGTTGGTACTCCTGTATGTGTCTCCACCACCTGTTGGTACTCCTGTATGTGTCCCCTCACTTGTTGGTACTCCTTTATGTGTCCCCACCACCTGTTGGTACTCCTGTATGTGTCCCCTCTCCACTTGTTGGTACTCCTGTATGTGTCCCCACCACCTGTTGGTACTCCTGTATGTGTCCCCCTTCCACCACACACTTGGCTCCTGTTATCTTGCTCTGTCTTCGCTATGGTTGTGACAAGTTATCACCAGGCAACAAGTATGATGTGCTATCGGGCTCACTACTTGATTTCAAAAATACATTCTGTTGATGAGTAGAATGAAGTTCGCTAAACAATATCCCACCACCATATATAACTTTCTGTAAAGTTTACGTCACCTTAAGTAAGCCTGTTCACCATGCCAGCTGCTACCTTGATATTGTTGAGTTTAAAACGTTGTTCATGAAGAATTATTCCCAAGGAGTGTTCCAACACCTGCAGCTGGTACAGCTCTTCAAGTGTGTCAACACCTGCAGCTGGTACAGCTCTTCAAGTGTGTCAACACCTGCAGCTGGTACAGCTCTTCAAGTGTGTCAACACCTGCAGCTGGTACAGCTCTTCAAGTGGTCAACACCTGCAGCTGGTACAGCTCTGTCAGTGTGTCAACACCTGCAGCTGGTACAGCTCTGTCAGTGTGTCAACACCTGCAGCTGGTGCAGGCCTGCCAGTGTGTCAACACCTGCAGCTGGTACAGCTCTGCCAGTGTGTCAACACCTGCAGCTGGTGCAGCTATGCCAGTGTGTCAACACCTGCAGCTGGTGCAGCTCTGCCAGTGTCAACAACACTGCAGCTGGTGCAGCTATGCCAGTGTGTCAACACCTGCAGCTGGTACAGCTCTGTCAGTGTGTCAACACCTGCAGCTGGTGCAGGCCTGCCAGTGTGTCATCACCTGCAGCTGGTGCAACTCCTTCAATGTGTCAACACCTTCAGCTGGTGCAACTCTGTCAGTGTGTCAACACCCGCAGCTGGTGCAGCTCTGTCAGTGTGTCAACACCCGCAGCTGGTGCAGCTCTGTCAGTGTGTCAACACCTGCAGCTGGTGCAGCTCTGTCAGTGTGTCAACACCTGCAGCTGGTGCAGCTCTGTCAGTGTGTCAACACCCGCAGCTGGTGCAGCTCTGTCAGTGTGTCAACACCTGCAGCTGGTGCAGGTCTGTCCATGTCTCAACACCTGCAGCTGGTGCAGCTCCGCCAGTGTCTCAACACCTGCAGCTGGTGCAGCTCTGCCCATGTCTCAATATCTGCAGCTGGTGCAGCTGTGCCAGTGTGTCATCACCTGCAGCTGGTGCAGCTCCTTCAATGTGTCAACACCTTCAGCTGGTGCAACTCTGTCAGTGTGTCAACACCTGCAGCTGGTGCAGCTCTGTCAGTGTGTCAACACCCGCAGCTGGTGCAGCTCTGTCAGTGTGTCAACACCTGCAGCTGGTGCAGCTCTGTCAGTGTGTCATCACCTGCAGCTGGTGCAGCTCTTCAAGTGTGTCAACACCCGCAGCTGGTGCAGCTCTTCAAGTGTGTCAACACCTGCAGCTGGTGCAGCTCTGTCAGTTTGTCAACACCTGCAGCTGGTGCAGCTCTGTCAGTGTGTCAACACCCGCAGCTGGTGCAGCTCTGTCAGTGTGTCAACATCTGCAGCTGGTGCAGCTCTGTCAGTGTGTCATCACCTGCAGCTGGTGCAGCTCTTCAAGTGTGTCAACACCCGCAGCTGGTGCAGCTCTTCAGTGTGTCAACACCTACAGCTGGTGCAGCTCTGCCAGTGTCCCAACACCTGCAGCTGGTACAGCTCTGTCAGTGTCTCAACATCTGCACCTGGTACAGGTCTGCCCGTGTGTCAACACCTGCAGCTGGTGCAGCTCTGTCAGTGTGTCAACATCTGCAGCTGGTGCAGGTCTGCCAGTGTGTCAACACCCGCAGCTGGTGCAGCTCTGCCAGTGTCTCAACACTTGCAGGTGGTGCAGCTCTGTCAGTGTGTCATCACCCGCAGCTGGTGCAGCTCTGTCAGTGTGTCAACACCTGCAGCTGGTGCAGCTCTGTCAGTGTGTCAACACCCGCAGCTGGTGCAGCTATGCCAGTGTCTCAACACCTGCAGGTGGTGCAGCTCTGTCAGTGTGTCATCACCCGCAGCTGGTGCAGCTCTGTCAGTGTGTCAACACCTGCAGCTGGTGCAGCTCTGTCAGTGTGTCAACACCCGCAGCTGGTGCAGCTATGCCATGTCTCAACACCTGCAGGTGGTGCAGCTCTGTCAGTGTGTCATCACCCGCAGCTGGTGCAGCTCTGTCAGTGTGTCATCACCTGCAGGTGGTGCAGCTCTTCAGTGTGTCAACACCCGCAGCTGGTGCACCTCTTCAAGTGTGTCAACACCTGCAGCTGGTGCAGCTCTGTCAGTGTGTCAACACCTGCAGCTGGTGCAGCTCTGTCAGTGTGTCAACACCCGCAGCTGGTGCAGCTCTGTCAGTGTGTCAACACCTGCAGCTGGTGCAGCTCTGCCAGTGTGTCAACACCTGCAGCTGGTGCAGCTCTGCCAGTGTCCCAACACCTGCAGCTGGTGCAGCTCTGTCAGTGTGTCAACACCTGCAGCTGGTGCAGCTCTGTCAGTGTATCATCACCTGCAGCTGGTGCAGCTCTTCAAGTGTGTCAACACCCGCAGCTGGTGCAGCTCTTCAAGTGTGTCAACACCTACAGCTGGTGCAGCTCTGCCAGTGTCCCAACACCTGCAGATGGTGCAGCTCTGCCAGTGTGTCAACACCTGCAGTTGGTGCAGCTCTGCCAGTGTCCCAACACCTGCAGCTGGTACAGCTCTGTCAGTGTCTCAACATCTGCAGCTGGTGCAGGTCTGCCAGTGTGTCAACCCTGCAGCTGGTGCAGCTCTGTCAGTGTGTCAACACCTGCAGCTGGTGCAGGTCTGCCAGTGTGTCAACACCCGCAGCTGGTGCAGCTCTCCAGTGTCTCAACACCTGCAGCTGGTGCAGCTCTGTCAGTGTGTCAACACCTGCAGCTGGTGCAGCTCTGTCAGTGTGTCAACACCTGCAGCTGGTGCAGCTCTGTCAGTGTGTCAACACCCGCAGCTGGTGCAGCTCTTCAAGTGTGTCAACACCTGCAGCTGGTGCAGCTCTGCCATGTGTCAACACCTGCAGCTGGTGCAGTTCTGCCAGTGTCCCAACACCTGCAGCTGGTGCAGCTCTGTCAGTGTCTCAACACCTGCACCTGGTGCAGGTCTGCCAGTGTGTCAACACCTGCAGCTGGTGCAGCTCTGTCAGTGAGTCAACACCTGCAGCTGGTGCAGCTCTGTCAGTGTGTCAACACCCGCAGCTGGTGCAGCTCTGCCAGTGTCTCAACACCTGCAGCTGGTGCAGCTCTGTCAGCTGTCACCTGCAGCAGTGTTCAACACCGCAGCTGGTGCAGCTCTGTCAGTGTGTCAACACCTGCAGCTGGTGCAGCTCTGTCAGTGTGTCAACACCCGCAGCTGGTGCAGCTCTGCCAGTGTGTCAACACCTGCAGTGGTGCAGCTCTGTCCAGTGTGTCATCACCCGCAGCTGGTGCAGCTCTGTCAGTGTCAACACCTGCAGCTGGTGCAGGTCTGCAGTGTGTCAACACCTGCAGCTGGTGCAGCTCTTCAAGTGTGTCAACACCGCAGCTGGTGCAGCTCTTCAGTGTGTCAACACCTGCAGCTGGTGCAGCTCTGTCAGTGTGTCAACACCTGCAGCTGGTGCAGCTCTGTCAGTGTGTCAACACCCGCAGCTGGTGCAGCTCTGTCAGTGTGTCAACACCTGCAGCTGGTGCAGCTCTGTCAGTGTGTCAACACCTGCAGCTGGTGCAGCTCTTCAAGTGTGTCAAACACCGCAGCTGGTGCAGCTCTTCAGTGTGTCAACACCTACAGCTGGTGCAGCTCTGCCAGTGTGTCAACACCTGCAGTTGGTGCAGCTCTGCCAGTGTCCTAACACCTGCAGCTGGTACAGCTCTGTCAGTGTCTCAACACCTGCAGCTGGTGCAGGTCTGCCAGTGTATCAACACCTGCAGCTGGTGCAGCTCTGTCAGTGTGTCAACACCTGTAGCTGGTGCAGGTCTGCCAGTGTGTCAACACCCGCAGCTGGTGCAGCACTTCAGTGTCAACACCCGCAGCTGGTGCAGCTCTTCAAGTGTCCAACACCTGCAGCTGGTGCAGCTCTGTCCAGTGTGTCAACACCCGCAGCTGGTGCAGCTCTTCAAGTGAGTCAACCCCAGCTGGTGCAGCTCTGTCAGTGTGTCAACACCTGCAGCTGGTGCAGCTCTGTCAGTGTGTCAACACCTGCAGCTGGTGCAGCTCTGCCAGTGTCTCAACACCTGCAGCTGGTGCAGCTCTGCCAGTGTGTCATCACCCGCAGCTGGTGCAGCTCTGTCAGTGTCCCAACACCTGCAGCTGGTGCAGCTCTGCCAGTGTGTCATCACCCGCAGCTGGTGCAGCTCTGTCAGTGTCCCAACACCTGCAGCTGGTGCAGCTCTCTGCCAGTGTGTCAACACCTGCAGCTGGTGCAGCTCTGTCAGTGTGTCAACACCCGCAGCTGGTGCAGCTCTGTCAGTGTCCCAACACCTGCAGCTGGTGCAGCTCTGCCAGTGTGTCAACACCCGCAGCTGGTGCAGCTCTTCAGTGAGTCAACACCCGCAGCTGGTGCAGCTCTGCCAGTGTCCCGACACCTGCAGCTGGTACAACTCTGCCAGTGTCCCGACACCTGCAGCTGGTGCAACTCTGCCAGTGTCCCGAACACCTGCAGCTGGTACAACTCTGCCAGTGTCCCGACACCTGCAGCTGGTGCAGCTCTGCCAGTGTCCCGACACCTGCAGCTGGTGCAACTCTGCCAGTGTCCCGACACCTGCAGCTGGTGCAGCTCTGCCATGTCCCGACACCTGCAGCTGGTGCAGCTCTGCCAGTGTCCCGACACCTGCAGCTGGTGCAGCTCTGCCAGTGTCCCGACACCTGCAGCTGGTACAACTCTGCCAGTGTCCCCGACACCTGCAGCTGGTGCAGCTCTGCCAGTGTCCCTACACCTGCAGCTGGTGCAACTCTGCCAGTGTCCCGACACCTGCAGCTGGTGCAGCTCTGCCAGTGTCCCAATACTAGGGTAACCCAGCTATGGTCATGGTTCTCTGGGGCCCCGCCACCTTCCGGTACGTTAAAGTAAGGTGATGTCTTGATCATTTCTGTGTATGTCATGTTATAAGTCAGAGGAGTAACTAGGCAGAACCTCTGGACCCTCTGCTGCTTTAGCTCCTGGACCCGACATTCCTCCTGTACCTGCTGATTGTAGGCTTCCCTCGCTGCTCCAGTCAACCTTCCCTCAACAATCTGTTCCAAAGGCCACCATTTAATTGTTGTTATCTTTCTGAAGTGAAAATAAAGAAATCAGCTTTTTCGGGCTCAGAAACAGACATATATCTTTCTTCAAGCTTCACTTCCTCGCAGTTCAATCCAAAACTTGGAAATTCTTGCACGCCTTCCTCAATCCGCTTTACCGCTAGACAGCTTCGTTCGCTCCAGTTTGCAATTGTTGTGTTCTCTCTCTCTCTCTGCTTCAGTTTCCCCTTTCCCCTGCTTAGTTTTATCTTGCTATTCAATTGTTTGTATCCAATTCTATGTATGTATGTATATGTATGTATATATGTATATATATATATATATATATATATTATATATATATATATATATATATATATATATATATCTATATATATATATATATATATGTTATTAAATATGACCGAAAAAAGTAAGATTAATAATTGTAACACGAATTTTCTCGATTTTCCTTATGTTTCTTTTACTGGTGACGGTAAATGAAAATCATTCTCCAAAATTCGTGCTCTCAGCCACAGCTCAGAATGGAAGCAAGTCGACGAAGAACTCTGTAGGGTAAGCAGGTCTGGTCAACAACGGCTTCTCCAATGTTTTCATTGAAGGCATCATAAGAAGGAAAGTGAAACGCGCATGCAACCTCTGAAGAGACAACTAATACAACACCTATACCCCCTATTAGACTATTTTACAGGAACTTCTTCTCCACAGCTCATAAAACGGAGAAAGGGTCCTGAAAGATATTGTTAATAGAAAACTTTATCCCTACAGACAAATCAGAAGATACACTAACGATTTACTATAAACCAAAAAAACAGCCAGCCTACTAATGAGAAACTCTCCAGACACAAGCAGAACGCTCTAAAAGAGACAAACGTCGTCTATGCCTTCAATGCCCTCTTGGGGACTATAAGCCCC
>WNGS01160359.1:12016-35956 GCA_020271785.1 Procambarus virginalis
ATTTCTGTGAGTTTATTATTAATATTGTGGTACAGCAGAATCTTATCCAAGCTCTGAACCTCATGAGTGTCCAGACTGTCAGAAAAGATTGTCACAATAAGTAACCAAATACTCATGAGTGTCCAGAGTGTAGGAGAGATTCAACAAGCTGACTGTATTTAATCATATACATTGATCATATACATTGCATATACTTGAATATATAAATTAAGTTAACAATTGCTTGCTTAGTTATTTTTTAAGTAATCATATAAGTTCATTTAATTGAATATAATTTTAGTACTCAGTAACAGTACTTAGACCATATTTAGGTCATTTATCATACTTTACAATTTACAATTTAAGTTGTTTAAAGTATAAGTGTATTGGCTGTTAATTGATAAGGTGCTAGGCTAGACTGTGTATGTTTTAAATCTCTGATTAAACAGAGCCAGTGTTCAGTTATATAACTGAATTTATAAAATCTTATCCTTGTATAAAATACAAGCTGATGTGAGATACCTGTTGGCAGGTGGACGTGGAACTGCAATCAACCTATCAACTAATTCACTCACCCCCCGCCCCTTACAGCCCATTATCTGTCATTAGGAAAAGAGGAGCTAGGATTTACGACCCTAGCTAGAGATTTTAGTTGAATTAATTTGCATACAGTAATTTTTAATTAGTTCAGTACAATCTCTGGTAGTCTCCTCTTATATCAATCACAGCAGGTTTTTCCCACACTTGTTAGTTTGAGCTCCTTGTTAGTTTGTGCTCCGTGTTAGTTTGTGCTCCTTGTTAGTTTGAGCTCCTTGTTAGTTTGAGCTCCATGTTAGTTTGTGCTCCTTGTTAGTTTGAGCTCCTTGTTAGTTTGTGCTCCTTGTTAGTTTGTGCTCCTTGTTAGTTTGTGCTCCTTGTTAGTTTGAGCTCCTTGTTAGTTTGTGCTCCTTGTTAGTTGTGCTCCTTGTTAGTTTGTGCTCCTTGTTAGTTTGAGCTCCTTGTTAGTTTGTGCTCCTTGTTAGTTTGTGCTCCTTGTTAGTTTGAGCTCCTTGTTAGTTTGTGCTCCATGTTTGTTTGTGCTCCTTGTTAGCTTGAGCTCCTTGTTAGTTTGTGCTCCAGGTTAGTTTGTGCTCCTTGTTAGTTTGTGCTCCAGGTTAGTTTGTGCTCCTTGTTAGTTTGTGTTCCTTGTCAGTTTGTGCTCCTTGTTAGTTTGAGCTCCTTGTTAGTTTGTGCTCCTTGTTAGTTTGTGCTCCATGTTAATTTGTGTTCCATGTTAGTTTGTGATCCAGGTTAGTTTGTGTTCCATGTTAGTTTGTGCTCCTTGTTAGTTTGTGCTCCATGTTAGTTTGTGCTCCTTGTTAGTTTGTGCTCCTTGTTAGTTTGTGCTCCATGTTAGTTTGTGCTCCTTGTTAGTTTGTGCTCCATGTTAGTTTGTGCTCCATGTTAGTTTGTGCTCCTTGTTAGTTTGTGCTCCTTGTTAGTTTGTGCTCCATGTTAGTTTGTGCTCCAGGTTAGTTTTGTGTTCCATGTTAGTTTGTGCTCCTTGTTAGTTTGTGCTCCATGTTAGTTTGTGCTCCATGTTAGTTTGTGCTCCAGTTAGTTTGTGTTCCATGTTAGTTTGTGCTCCTTGTTAGTTTGTGCTCCTTGTTAGTTTGTGCTCCATGCTACTTTGTGCTGGTCCCTCTCTTCGCTATGTTACTGTTGCTTCCACTAGCTGCTCAAATATCAATACACTGATCACTCATTCCAACGGGGGCTTCTTAAATTACTTTCCCCTGTCTGACTCGTTCAGAGTAAATATCAGACCAAGTTAAGCTGTTTCGTCATTACCTCTCAGTCTTGTGGGTCCCATCACAAATATTGACTAGGCAAGTTTTAAGATACACTGTTAGCTAAACTACTGTACATGGTATCTGTACCACCATTGCTTCTCTGTTTAAGCAGTCTATTTTTAAATGGTTGGCATCTCCCATGATTTATTCTCTGGGTTTATTCCTAAATGCAACATATCCTGCTCTTTCTACTATATTATTGGTTGCCATTTTTTGTATACTGTAATTTATTAGAGGGTTATGTATTATCATTATTTTTATCTTTGGTCCTCTCCCTATTGCCATAGTGCCCATCAAATAGTCTCTGACCTCTTGACAGCATGAGATATCCCTCTTTTCAAAAACCCAGTTCTTCTTTATCAGCAAGACCTCTCCTCCACCTCTTTTGTTCCTTACTATATGTTTGTCCTGCAGAAACACTACATTTGTTGTGATACTTTAAATTTAGTTTCTGTGATTGCACTTACATCTGGGTTTTCTTCTTCTGACCTCTCCTACAGTTCATTTGCTTTATTTGTAATCCCATCTATGATTGAGCACATTACCTTGATGCTCGCCTACTCTTCCCACTGGTATAGGAGGTTGTTCTATGGACACGGCTATTTGGTTAGGTTAATAGGGGTTTTGGAGGGTGGTGGGGATGGAGGCTCAATTCTTGCCTAAGCTTATATACAGAGGGAGGAAGATCAGGCAAGGGTGTAGTGAGGGCTTAGGGTGAGGAGGGTATCTTTAAGTGTGAAGTGATGACCGTTGTACTTAATTTACACTGTTGTTGCTGAACTGCTGTGGGAGAGTTTCCAATCCTCTCTGGGAGTGTTTAATTCGGGACTGTGGTTATCCCGGATCCGTTTTTCTCTTCAGGTCTCTTTGCTGATGCCATCTGAAGGCATACCTTCTTGGAGTACATTATATTGAACAATTTACTTGAATTTCCTCTTGTGCTCTCAATCATGTATACAATCTTTATCGCTCTATTCCTGGCCTTGTTATATCAGACTAATCTGAACACCTCTATACTGTATGTCGCTCCGTCCACCTTCAGGAGCTGTTACTGAGGATCAATCCTTAGCTTTCCACTCTTCGTGAGAGGAGTCTTCTTGCTCCTTAATACCTACGACGATAGGATGTAGAAAGTAGTGTTGCTGTTGCTCCTTTCCATCAACTGACTTGTGGACCTTGTAACATCCTTCTCAACTGGCTTCTTTCAAGACATCCTCCTTTATTGCGTGCATGGCTTCTTAGTATTTCTGTTAATGTGTCTTCACTGAAGAAATCCCCTTCCATCGCCATATATTTCAAGTTTTTTGGGGGGTGAGCAGTCTGGTACTGGAAATGAATAGGGTTCTCTTTGAGGGTTTTATCTCCTTTGCTGCTCTCTGCTCCATTTGTAGGTTGTTTATTGTTCCCAATATTTATCAGTTCCTTTTTGACGTTCCCATACTAGGCTTATTGACCCATTAAATGAGACACTTCCCCTTCCTGTTTCTTCCATTTCCAATACGTTGGGATACACTACGAGAGAGGGAATAGAGAGGAAAGAGAGAAGTAGAGAGGGAGAGAGTGAGAGAGAGAGATGGATGGTCGGGTGTAGTCACTGAGGTAGCAAGCAGGTGAGGGAGGGTGAGGGAGGAACTCTCACCAGGGTCGGAGATAAGGAACTCTCACTAAGATGGACCTAGAGGCGGGATGCAGCAACCATTTACACTTACACTTACTAAACCTCTACATCTTTCCTCAATTGTGGAGTTATTGTTTACATTTACTAAACAGTTTACGAGCTCCGAAGCTCCACCAGGTTGTTTATAAGTATAATAACCTTGGGTTATGAAGTTTCAAAGCTCGTTATCACTTTAATAAATATAAATTTAGCCGCGATGATTTTTGTAAGATGAACAGGTTTCGTAAGAAGATGGATAAATGCAGGGTGAATCCGCTCCATGTGTAGAGCTTACGTCAAAATGCGACGCTCCATTAGGAGGTGTGAGGCTTGGCACTCATGTCGTGTGCCAGCTCTGAGGTGTGAGGCTTGGCACTCATGTCGTGTGCCAGCTCTGAGGTGTGAGGCTTGGCACTCATGTCGTGTGCCAGCTCTGGGGTGTAAGGCTTGGCACTCACAGCTCTGAGGTGTGAGGCTTGGCACTCATGTCGTGTGCCAGCTCTGAGGTGTGAGGCTTGGCACTCACAGCTCTGAGGTGTGAGGCTTGGCACTCATGTCGTGTGCCAGCTCTGGGGTGTGAGGCTTGGCACTCACAGCTCTGAGGTGTGAGGCGAGACTCACAGCTCTGGGGTGTGAGGCGAGACTCACAGCTCTGGGGTGTGAGGCGAGACTCACAGCTCTGAGGTGTGAGGCGAGACTCACAGCTCTGGGGTGTGAGGAGAGACACTCACAGCTCTGAGGTGTGAGGCGAGACTCACAGCTCTGAGGTGTGAGGCGAGACTCACAGCTCTGAGGTGTGAGGCGAGACTCACAGCTCTGGGGTGTGAGGAGAGACACTCACAGCTCTGAGGTGTGAGGCGAGACTCACAGCTCTGAGGTGTGAGGAGAGACACTCACAGCTCTGAGGTGTGAGGCGAAACACTCACAGCTCTCAGGTGTGAGGAGAGACAATCACAGCTCTGAGGTGTGAGGAGAGACACTCACAGCTCTGAGGTGTGAGGCGAGACACTCACAGCTCTGGGGTGTGAGGAGACACACTCACAGCTCTGAGGTGTGAGGAGAGACACTCACAGCTCTGGGGTGTGAGGTGAGACACTCACAGCTCTGAGGTGTGAGGTGAGACACTCACAGCTCTGAGGTGTGAGGTGAGACACTCACAGCTCTGAGGTGTGAGGTGAGACACTCACAGCTCTGAGGTGTGAGGCGAAACACTCACAGCTCTCAGGTGTGAGGAGAGACAATCACAGCTCTGAGGTGTGAGGAGACACACTCACAGCTCTGAGGTGTGAGGAGAGACACTCACAGCTCTGAGGTGTGAGGAGAGACACTCACAGCTCTGAGGTGTGAGGAGAGACACTCACAGCTCTGAGGTGTGAGGAGAGACACTCACAGCTCTGGGGTGTGAGGAGAGACACTCACAGCTCTGAGGTGTGAGGAGAGACACTCACAGCTCTGAGGAGACACACTCACAGCTCTGAGGTGTGAGGAGAGACACTCACAGCTCTGGGGTGTGAGGAGAGACACTCACAGCTCTGAGGTGTGAGGAGAGACACTCACAGCTCTGAGGTGTGAGGAGAGACACTCACAGCTCTGAGGAGACACACTCACAGCTCTGAGGTGTGAGGAGAGACACTCACAGCTCTGAGGTGTGAGGAGAGACACTCACAGCTCTGAGGAGACACACTCACAGCTCTGAGGTGTGAGGAGAGACACTCACAGCTCTGAGGTGTGAGGCGAGACACTCACAGCTCTGAGGTGTGAGGCGAGACACTCACAGCTCTGAGGTGTGAGGCGAGACTCACAGCTCTGAGGTGTGAGGAGAGACACAGCTCTGAGGTGTGAGGAGAGACACTCACAGCTCTGAGGTGTGAGGAGAGACACTCACAGCTCTGGGGTGTGAGGCGAGACACTCACAGCTCTGAGGTGTGAGGCGAGACACTCACAGCTCTGAGGTGTGAGGCGAGACTCACAGCTCTGAGGTGTGAGGAGAGACACAGCTCTGGGGTGTGAGGAGAGACACAGCTCTGGGGTGTGAGGAGAGACACTCACAGCTCTGAGGTGTGAGGCGAGACTCACAGCTCTGGGGTGTGAGGAGAGACACAGCTCTGGGTGTGAGGAGAGACACTCACAGCTCTGGGGTGTGAGGTGAGACACTCACAGCTCTGGGGTGTGAGGAGAGACACAGCTCTGAGGTGTGAGGCGATACACTCACAGCTCTGAGGTGTGAGGAGACACACTCACAGCTCTGAGGTGTGAGGCGATACACTCACAGCTCTGAGGTGTGAGGAGAGACACTCACAGCTCTGAGGTGTGATGAGAGACACTCACAGCTCTGGGGTGTGAGGAGAGACACTCACAGCTCTGAGGTGTGATGAGAGACACTCACAGCTCTGAGGTGTGAGGAGAGACACTCACAGCTCTGAGGTGTGATGAGACACACTCACAGCTCTGAGGTGTGAGGCGATACACTCACAGCTCTGAGGTGTGAGGAGAGACACTCACAGCTCTGAGGTGTGATGAGAGACACTCACAGCTCTGGGGTGTGAGGAGAGACACTCACAGCTCTGAGGTGTGAGGAGAGACACTCACAGCTCTGAGGTGTGAGGAGACACACTCACAGCTCTGAGGTGTGAGGCGATACACTCACAGCTCTGAGGTGTGAGGAGAGACACTCACAGCTCTGGGGTGTGAGGAGAGACACTCACAGCTCACTTTACACTTGCTCATGTTGAATTCCAATAGCCAATTCTCCGACCATCTCTGCAGCTTGTTCAAGTCCTCTTGGAGGATCCTACAATCTTCATCTGTCACAATTCTTCATTAATTTTGAGTCATCCACACACATCGACATATTAGACTCAACTCCTGTAGACATGTCATGTTTGTGTATTAGAAGTAGATTTGGTCCTAGCACTGATCCTTGAGGTATTCAACTCGTTACTTTTCTCGGGTGCGATTTCTTGCTCCTTAATGTTACTTTCTGGTTCCTGCCTTATCGATAATTCCTCTCCCATGTTTCGGCTTTTCCACTTACTCCCGCCTGCCTTTCAAGTTTGAATAGTAATTTCCAGTGAGGTACTGTATCAAAGGCCTTTTGGCAGAAATATGCAATCTGCCGATCCTTCCCTGTCCTGCCTTATTCTTCTTACTTTTTTTCTTAGAACTCCTGCGGGTTTGTTAGGTTTCATTCTTCTTCCCTAAACCCAGTGTTGGTGTTTGATTGCATCCCTAATTTTAACTAGTCTCTAAAAGTGTGTAACTAGTCTTAACCTGATTATTCTTTCAAGTACTTTCCAGTGGATGGTTGCCAGTGATACTCGTCTGTAGTTAAATGCCTCTTCTGATACCACATTGATACCACATTTGCCTCCTGGCAACTGGGAAACTCTTCCCTCGTAAGTGACTCTTTATAGATCTTTGCCAGAGGCGCGCTGAGGGCCTCCGCTGCCTCTTTTAGTATCCACAGTGATTCTCTGGTCCAACTGCTTTAGTTGCATCCAGTGTTGTCAACTGTTTCATTACTGTTACGAGCCCCTTCGTAACTGGGTTCTTTTAAAACTCTATATGATCCTACTCAAGATCAGAGGTCCTCAACCTTGGTGGAATTATATTGTAATGTTAAAGGATATGACATTAAATAGCACTTAAAAATAACCGTTCTTATTATCCATCACCTCTAATATTTACAATTCACTATGAGAGGTCATCCAGAGCATCACTAGCCCTTACACTAGCTAGCATCAAAGATGACAGACATTATTTATATTCCATGAATGACTATTTATATTCCTTTGACGAGGTTTTCAACGCACCACTAGCCCTCATGCTTGCTGCCGTTATTGACACACTTGCTTGGCGCACTTGCTAGTACGTTCAACCAGTGAAGTCCACAGTGCTCAACAAGCCCCATGGGCTAGCACCTTCCAGTATTGAAGTTCACACTCAATGGTAATCACCGGCGAGTTCACCTTCCTCAACATGGGTCAGTCCAAACACCGTATCGTCTCGATGTCCCAATACCGCACATCCGCTCTCCAGAAACACACTGGAAGAGGGCTTCAGCAACACGCTGACAGGCATCACAAATAATCACGCACAGGGGTAGCTAACACCCTGGCAGAAGTCACTAGCAACATACTAGCAGCACTTCTCAGCAGACGAACACTACTCTCGTCTCCTAACTCCTCTAGGCTAAATCCTTGGTACGTCGGTCCATACAACACTACATAAATCCAGCAGCTAACACATTGCTACTACCGACGGCGGCCACTTTCTTCCCTAACAGGGCCAAGTCAGGAGTTATGGACTGCCCAAGGTGAACTGTTTTACACAGTGCAATCGCCTCATCACGTCACCTCTATGAACATAAACATCATTAGTCAGACAGTATACTGGGTGACGTTAGCAGAACACGGTTCCACTGGGGAACTGAAATTGTAATCACAAGCACAATGTAGATGGCGTTGATATCGTTACGCCATCCACCAGAGGTCATCATCATTAATCTCACCTCCTAAATGAGGTATGAAACAGGAGCCTGCCACCGACGCCACACCGCCTACAGTTGGCGTTGTCTGTGTCTCACCTAATACCTGGGAGTTGGAGTGCAGGTCCATAGATGGCACCGAAATCGCCACTCTACACTTCAGCAACGGTGTTGATATCATAACAAGTACCTCCTCTGCTGTCACCTCTACATCTCATCTGGGGGTTATCTCCTCCTCAAAGAATGGGAGATGCTCAGGCTCTGGTGTCAACACTCCATGAAAACTGGCGTTCAGTACCTCACAGATTTCCTTATCGCTTTCTGTATATCCGCCCTCTCCATGTTCTGTAATCTTGTCCCTTACTCATATAAGAAGGAAAATGACAGTGAACGACCATGTATCAATTTAGGTTGTTCTTTCATTTTGATAGCAATTTAGTTCACGTAATTTCTTTCTGATACTCTTATATTTATGTATTCGTTCGTAGCTTCTATTCCGATTTCCCTCTGCTCTTTGTCCTCTGTACTTCCTCCACTTTCCCCTGATTCTCATTTTTGCTTTTGGCCCTCTTAAAGGATGGATTATTATATTCCCTTCTACTTTTTCCTTACTATTGGTGTGTGCGCGAGCGTGCGCGTGGATGAATAGGATACGCATGTTTTGTAGCTGTGTCACACACCTGTTACTTCCCACAATTCATCAGGTGTGCCAATTACACCAAGCTAAATGACTCACGAGGCTGTGATCGCTGAGAAAATTATAATACATGTTAAAATTCTTAAACAGAGTCATAAACACTGTTGAGCATTAGAGACATTTGCTCTCTATATCACTGTGTTCAGATTAACCAGCGGCCACTCATGTTTTTACCGTCAAACTGTATTACTTCCGCTATTGCCAGAGGCTTAGCTCAAAAACATGGATTTTTATAAATACGATATAAATCACAGATGAAACACCTGCCATTGTTCACTGCATCAGTACAAGTCCTCTGTCATCTCTCAGAACACGAGTGTATTTCATTAGTATTACAACTGACTGAACGCTCTGCAATATGCGATTATCTTGTTGCACATCTCACACCATTGCAGTTAGTTCTCAGTTTATTCTCGTTGTTGGCTGAATAGTGACAATATCTTGTCTCAGTTAGAACGAAGGAAAGACAATCACATTCATACATTTAAGAATATCCGGACAATTACAGACAATCGGGTAAGATGCTTGGAAATGACTTCATGTAGTAAGGCTCTAGGAGACTCGAACCGTGGATCCAACGCATGCGAGGCCGAAGCTCTATCGACCGAGCTATTGAGTAGTCTTAATAAGGAAAGGTTCCCCAGAGCCGTGGTGAGTGGGACCTGGTGTCCCTGCAGGGGCGGACTTCAACGGTTCACAATATGGTGGGCATAATTATGTAAGGCAATATAAAAGTATTGTATTATTAGACAAATTTAAGACAGTAATTGAGTTAAGACTGAAGAAGGTAGCCTGAGCGAGCGCATTTTAACTACAATAGGAGTTCGTAATGACTGATTAGTTAATCATGGCAATTAGTGTCATGTGAAGGCTCTACAGATATGGCAAGTCAATGGCAAAGTTGACACGTATGCTCGGAATGTGGCGATATTTTCCAAGAGCAGGGCTGGGAATATTATTACGTTCAGAAAATGTGAAAAATATTAAATTTGCCCCAAAGTATAACAGAACTGGTGTCTGGCAGTGAGCTGAGAGGAGGACGGTATAAGCCTGATGTGGATAACAGGCAAATTGTCTGCATCATAACACGGTCTGATGTTATGTCTGTACCTGGTAGAGTAGGTCTGTTCTCCGTGTCTTACAGGTGGTACGTCCGTATGTGTCCTCTCCACCTGTTGGTACTCCTGTATGTGTCCCCTCTACCTGTTTGTACTCGTGTATGTGTCCCCTCTCCACTTGTTGGTACTCCTGTATGTGTCTCCACCACCTGTTGGTACTCCTGTATGTGTCCCCTCTCCACTTGTTGGTACTCCTGTATGTGTCCTCTCCACTTGTTGGTACTCCTGTATGTGTCCCCATCACCTGTTGGTACCCCTGTATGTTCCCTCTCCACTTGTTGGTACTCCTGTATGTGTCCCCTCTCCACTTGTTGGTACTCCTGTATGTGTCCCCACCACCTGTTGGTACTCCTGTATGTGTCCCCTCTCCACTTGTTGGTACTCCTGTATGTGTCCCCATCACCTGTTGGTACCACTGTATGTGTCCCCACCACCTGTTGGTACTCCTGTATGTGTCCCCTCTCCACTTGTTGGTACTCCTGTATGTGTCCCCACCACCTGTTGGTACTCCTGTATGTGTCCCCCTTCCACCACACACTTGGCTCCTGTTATCTTGCTCTGTCTTCGCTATGGTTGTGACAAGTTATCACCAGGCAAAAAGTATGATGTGCTATCGGGCTCACTACTTGATTTCAAAAATACATTCTGTTGATGAGTAGAATGGAGTTCGCTAAACAATATCCCACCACCATATATAACTTTCTGTAAAGTTTACGTCACCTTAAGTAAGCCTGTTCACTCTGCCAGCTGCTACCTTGATATTGTTGAGTTTAAAACGTTGTTCATGAAGAATTATTCCCAAGGAGTGTTCCAACACCTGCAGCTGGTACAGCTCTTCAAGTGTGTCAACACCTGCAGCTGTTACAGCTCTTCAAGTGTGTCAACACCTGCAGCTGGTACAGCTCTTCAAGTGTGTCAACACCTGCAGCTGGTGCAGGCCTGCCAGTGTGTCAACACCTGCAGCTGGTACAGCTCTGCCAGTGTGTCAACACCTGCAGCTGGTGCAGCTCTGCCAGTGTGTCAACACCTGCAGCTGGTACAGCTCTGTCAGTGTGTCAACACCTGCAGCTGGTGCAGGCCTGCCAGTGTGTCAACACCTGCAGCTGGTGCAGCTCTGCCAGTGTGTCAACACCTGCAGCTGGTGCAGGCCTGCCAGTGTGTCAACACCTGCAGCTGGTGCAGGCCTGCCAGTGTGTCAACACCTGCAGCTGGTACAGCTCTGCCAGTGTGTCAACACCTGCAGCTGGTGCAGGCCTGCCAGTGTGTCAACACCTGCAGCTGGTACAGCTCTGCCAGTGTGTCAACACCTGCAGCTGGTGCAGCTCTGCCAGTGTGTCAACACCTGCAGCTGGTGAAGGCCTGCCAGTGTGTCAACACCTGCAGCTGGTGCAGCTCTGCCAGTGTGTCAACACCTGCAGCTGGTGCAGGCCTGCCAGTGTGTCAACACCTGCAGCTGGTACAGCTCTGCCAGTGTGTCAACACCTGCAGCTGGTGCAGCTCTGCCAGTGTGTCAACACCTGCAGCTGGTACAGCTCTGCCAGTGTGTCAACACCTGCAGCTGGTGCAGCTCTGCCAGTGTGTCAACACCTGCAGCTGGTACAGCTCTGCCAGTGTGTCAACACCTGCAGCTGGTGCAGCTCTGCCAGTGTGTCAACACCTGCAGCTGGTACAGCTCTGTCAGTGTGTCAACACCTGCAGCTGGTGCAGCTCTGTTAGTGTGTCAACACCTGCAGCTGGTGCAGGTCTGTCCATGTCTCAACACCTGCAGCTGGTGCAGCTCCGCCAGTGTCTCAACACCTGCAGCTGGTGCAGCTCTGCCCATGTCTCAATACCTGCAGCTGGTGCAGCTGTGCCAGTATGTCATCACCTGCAGCTGGTGCAGCTCCTTCAATGTGTCAACACCTTCAGCTGGTGCAACTCTGCCAGTGTGTCAACACCTGCAGCTTCTTTAGCTCTGTCAGTGTGTCAACACCTGCAGCTGGTGCAGCTCTGTCAGTGTGTCAACACCCGCAGCTGGTGCAGCTCTGTCAGTGTGTCAACACCTGCAGCTGGTGCAGCTCTGTCAGTGTGTCATCACCTGCAGCTGGTGCAGCTCTTCAAGTGTGTCAACACCCGCAGCTGGTGCAGCTCTTCAAGTGTGTCAACACCTGCAGCTGGTGCAGCTCTGTCAGTGTGTCAACACCTGCAGCTGGTGCAGCTCTGTCAGTGTGTCAACACCCGCAGCTGGTGCAGCTCTGTCAGTGTGTCAACACCTGCAGCTGGTGCAGCTCTGTCAGTGTGTCATCACCTGCAGCTGGTGCAGCTCTTCAAGTGTCAACACCCGCAGCTGGTGCAGCTCTTCAAGTGTGTCAACACCCGCAGCTGGTGCAGCTCTTCAAGTGTGTCAACACCTGCAGCTGGTGCAGCTCTGCCAGTGTCCCAACACCTGCAGCTGGTGCAGCTCTGCCAGTGTGTCAACACCTGCAGTTGGTGCAGCTCTGCCAGTGTCCCAACACCTGCAGCTGGTACAGCTCTGTCAGTGTCTCAACATCTGCAGCTGGTACAGGTCTGCCAGTGTGTCAACACCTGCAGCTGGTGCAGCTCTGTCAGTGTGTCAACACCAGCAGCTGGTGCAGGTCTGCCAGTGTGTCAACACCCGCAGCTGGTGCAGCTCTGCCAGTGTCTCAACACCTGCAGGTGGTGCAGCTCTGTCAGTGTGTCAACACCCGCAGCTGGTGCAGCTCTGTCAGTGTGTCACCACCTGCAGCTGGTGCAGCTCTGTCAGTGTGTCAACACCCGCAGCTGGTGCAGCTCTTCAGTGTGTCAACACTGCAGCTGGTGCAGCTCTTCAAGTGTGTCAACACCTGCAGCTAGTGCAGCTCTGTCAGTGTGTCAACACCCGCAGCTGGTGCAGCTCTGTTAGTGTGTCAACACCTGCAGCTGGTGCAGCTCTGTCAGTGTGTCATCACCTGCAGCTGGTGCAACTCTTCAAGTGTGTCAACACCCGCAGCTGGTGCAGCTCTTCAAGTGTGTCAACACCTACAGCTGGTGCAGCTCTGCCAGTGTGTCAACACCTGCAGTTGGTGCAGCTCTGCCAGTGTCCCAACACCTGCAGCTGGTACAGCTCTGTCAGTGTCTCAACATCTGCAGCTGGTGCAGGTCTGCCAGTGTGTCAACACCTGCAGCTGGTGCAGCTCTGTCAGTGTGTCAACACCTGTAGCTGGTGCAGGTCTGCCAGTGTGTCAACACCCGCACCTGGTGCAGCTCTGTCAGTGTGTCAACACCTGCAGCTGGTGCAGGTCTGCCAGTGTGTCAACACCTGCAGCTGGTGCAGCTCTGTCAGTGTGTCAACACCCGCAGCTGGTGCAGCTCTTCAAGTGAGTCAACACCGCAGCTGGTGCAGCTCTGCCAGTGTCTCAACACCTACAGCTGGTGCAGCTCTGTCAGTGTGTCATCACCCGCAGCTGGTGCAGCTCTTCAAGTGAGTCAACACCCGCAGCTGGTGCAGCTCTGCTAGTGTCCCAACACCTGCAGCTGGTGCAGCTCTGTCAGTGTGTCATCACCCGCAGCTGGTGCAGCTCTTCCAGTGAGTCAACACCCGCAGCTGGTGCAGCTCTGCTAGTGTCCCAACACCTGCAGCTGGTGCAGCTGTGTCAGTGTGTCATCACCCGCAGCTGGTGCAGCTCTTCAAGTGAGTCAACACCCGCAGCTGGTGCAGCTCTGCTAGTGTCCCAACACCTGCAGCTGGTGCAGCTCTGTCAGTGTGTCATCACCCGCTGCTGGTGCAGCTCTGTCAGTGAGTCAACACCCGCAGCTGGTGCAGCTCTGTCAGTTTGTCAACACCTACAGCTGGTGCAGCTCTGCCAGTGTCCCAACACCTGCAGATGGTGCAGCTCTGCCAGTGTGTCAACACCTGCAGTTGGTGCAGCTCTGCCAGTTTCCCAACACCTGCAGCTGGTACAGCTCTGTCAGTGTCTCAACATCTGCAGCTGGTGCAGGTCTGCCAGTGTGTCAACACCTGCAGCTGGTGCAGCTCTGTCAGTGTGTCAACACCTGCAGCTGGTGCAGATCTGCCAGTGTGTCAACACCTGCAGCTGGTGGAGGTCTGCTAGTGTGTCAACACCTGCACCTGGTGCAGCTCTGTCTGTTTCCCAACACCTGCAGCTGGTGCAGGTCTGCCAGTGTGTCAACACCTGCAGCTGGTGCAGGTCTGCCAGTGTGTCAACACCTGCAGCTGGTGCAGGTCTGCCAGTGTCTCAACACCTGCAGCTGTTGCAGCTCTATCAGTGTCTCAACTCCTGCAGCTGGTGCAGCTCTGCCAGTGTCCCAATACTAGGGAAACCCAGCTATGGTCTTGGTTCTCTGGGGCCCCGCCACCTTCCGGTACGTTAACGTAAGGTGATGTCTTGATCATTTCTCTGTATGTCATCTTATAAGTCAGAGGAGTAACTAGGCAGAACCTCAGGACCCTCTGCTGCTTTAGCTCCTGGACCCGACACTCCTCCTGTACCTGCTGATTGTACGCTTCCCTCGCTGCTCCAGTCAACCTTCCCTCAACAATCTGTTCCAAAGGCCACCATTTAATTGTTGTTATCTTTCTGAAGTGAAAATAAAGAAATCAGCTTTTTCGGGCTCAGAAACAGACATATATCTTTCTTCAAGCTTCACTTCCTCGCAGTTCAATCCAAAACTTGGAAATTCTTGCACGCCTTCCTCAATCCGCTTTACCGCTAGACAGCTTCGTTCGCTCCAGTTTGCAATTGTTGTGTTCTCTCTCTCTCTCTCTGCTTCAGTTTCCCCTTTCCCCTGCTTAGTTTTATCTTGCTATTCAATTGTTTGTATCCAATTCTATGTATG
The DNA here is from genome assembly GCA_020271785.1 of Procambarus virginalis. NCBI lineage: Eukaryota > Metazoa > Arthropoda > Malacostraca > Decapoda > Cambaridae > Procambarus > Procambarus virginalis. Next base: position 26,622 of record WNGS01160359.1, read on the forward strand.
TATGTATGTATGTATATATGTATATATATATATATATATATATATATATATATATATATATATATATATATATATATATATATATATATATATATATATATATATGTTATTAAATATGACCGAAAAAGTAAGATTAATAATTGTAACACGAATTTTCTCGATTTTCCTTATGTTTCTTTTTACTGGTGACGGTAAATGAAAAATCAATTCTCCAAAATTCGTGCTCTCAGCCACAGCTCAGAATGGAAGCAAGTCGACGAAGAACTCTGTAGGGTAAGGCAGGTCCTGGTCAACAACGGCTTCTCCAATGTTTTCATTGAAGACATCATAAGAAGGAAAGTGAAATGCCATGCAACCTCTGAAGAGACAACTAATACAACACCTATACCCCCTATTAGACTATTTTACAGGAACTTCTTCTCCACAGCTCATAAAACGGAGGAAAGGGTCCTGAAAGATATTGTTAATAGAAACGTTATCCCTACAGACAAAAATCAGAAGATACAACTAACGATTTACTATAAAACCAAAAAAACAGCCAGCCTACTAATGAGAAACTCTCCAGACACGAAGCAGAACGCTCTAAAAGAGACAAACGTCGTCTATGCCTTCAAATGCCCTCTTGGGGACTATAAGCCCCAAAAAACTCAGTATATAGGCAAGACAACAACATCTCTTTCCAGGCGTTTAACGATGCATAAGCAACAGGGCTCCATTAAGGAACATATACTCTCTTCCCACAACCAAACCATCACCAGAGAAATCTTAGCAAACAACACAGAAATCATTGATAGATACAGCGACAGCAGGCGGCTTGACATCTGCGAGGCACTACACATCAAGAAGTCAACACCAGCAATCAACAGCCAATTAACACACAACTATATTCTACCCACTTCAAGACTCCGCTCCAATGTAGAAACATCAGGAAATATGGGATAATAGGCCTTCTGCAGTTCTGTTACCCAACTTCTATTTGTTACCCAACTTCTACATATCTATATCCATTGTTCCGTGTTCTGTGTTTTGTTGAAAGTTTGTTTTTTCACCCCACTATTGTATTACATCACCTCACCCAAATGCAGGTATAAGAGCCAAAATGCTGTTTCAGTCATAAAGTTGTGTGTGGATAAACTGAAGTCTTTGAAAATGTAATAAGTTTTACGAAACGCGCTCAAGTGTCGCGTCAGACTAGAAATAAAAAATGAATTTTGGAGAATTGATTTTCATTTACCGTCACCAGTAAAAAGAAACATAAGGAAAATCGAGAAAATTCGTGTTAGAATTATTAATCTTACTTTTTCGGTCATATTTAATAACATATGTCTACAGGAAAGACTGCTACCAAAATATACTAATAAATATATATATATATACAACAATGAGAATAAGGACAAGACCAGAACGTAACGATACCAACACAAAAGACAATGCAGGCGAAGAGTCACAATAACGTGGCTGAAGTATGTTGACCAGACCACACACTAGAAGTTGAAGGGACGACGACGTTTCGGTCCGTCCTGGACCATTCTCAAGTCGCTTGTGAATGCGACTTGAGAATGGTCCAGGACGGACTGAAACGTAGTCGTCCCTTCAACTTCTAGTGTGTGGTCTGGTCAACACAGAAGACAATGTTCAACATAACAAGCCAATTACACTGGATTAATCTTTGTATATAGGTACCAGCTACCTCGTATGGGCCAATAGGCCTTTTGCGGTTACCTCTATTCTTATGTTCATATGTTTGACCCCACTTTTATCCCCTATGTATCCCCTATGTTTTCACCTTTATTGTCTTATCACCTGACCCAGTGCGGGTATAAAATCAACCACATTGTAAAATTTCTTCACTTGAGAATGAACCATGGAGGTTCGAAACGTCGTGCAAATTGTATAAATAAGTGTAATACATTCTATATTAATTCACCTCTTTTCTTCACCCGGAAATTACGAAAATGAGTTTTGGAGAACTCCTATTTCAGCTAAGGCCTGATGCTAAGAAAATAGTTAGAGGGATAGAAGCCCTAAATCAGAAGTTAGTAAATACAGAATATGCGGTCATATTTAATAAGACATGTTTAAAAGAAAACCTGCTGCCAGTATACACCAATATATACATATATATATATATATATATATATATATATATATATATATATATATATATATATATATATATATATATATATATATATATATGTCGTACCTAGTAGCCAGAACGCACTTCTCAGCCTACTATGCAATGCCCGATTTGCCTAATAAGCCAAGTTTTCATGAATTAATTATTTTTCGACTACCTAACCTACCTAACCTAACCTAACCTAACTTTTTCGGCTACCTAACCTAACCTAACCTATAAAGACAGGTTGGGTTAGGTTAGGTAGGGTTGGTTAGGTTCGGTCATATAACTATGTTAATTTTAACTCCAATAAAAAAAAATTGACCTCATACATAATGAAATGGGTAGCTTTATCATTTCATAAGAAAAAAATTAAAGAAAATATATTAATTCATGAAAACTTGGCTTATTAGGCAAATCGGGCCTTGCATATTAGGCTGAGAAGTGCGTTCTGGCTACTAGGTACGACATATATATATATATATATATATATATATATATATATATATATATATATATATATATATATATATATATATATATATATTTGCTTTATTTGAACTTTGTTACAAAAAGGAGTTACATATAGGTTACAAAGATGGTTATCATAAGTAGTTTGTGCTCCTTGTTTTTTGTGCTCCTTGTTAGTTTGTGCTCCTTGTTAGTTTGTGCTCCATGCTAGTTTGTGCTCCATGTTAGTTTGTGCTCCTTGTTTTTGTGCTCCTTGTTAGTTTGTGCTCCTTGGTTTTTTGTGCTTCTTGTTAGTTTGTGCTCCATGTTAGTTTGTGCTCCATGTTAGTTTGTGCTCCTTGTTTTTTTGTGCTCCTCGTTAGTTTGAGCTCCTTGTTAGTTTGTGCTCCATGTTAGTTTGTGCTCCTTGTTAGTTTGAGCTCCTTGTTAGTTTGAGCCCTTGTTAGTTTGTGCTCCTTGTTAGTTTGTGCTCCTTGTTAGTTTGAGCTCCTTGTTAGTTTGTGTTCCTTGTTAGTTTGTGCTCCAGGTTAGTTTGTGCTCCTTGTTAGTTTAAGCTCCTTGTTAGTTTGTGCTCCATGTTAGTTTGTGCTCCAGGTTAGTTTGTGCTCCATGTTAGCTTGAGCTCCTTGTTAGTTTGTGCTCCAGGTTAGTTTGTGCTCCTTGTTAGTTTGCGCTCCAGGTTAGTTTGTGCTCCTTGTTAGTTTGTGCTCCATGTTAGCTTGTGCTCCTTGTTAGTTTGTCCTCCATGTTAGTTTGTGCTCGATGTTAGTTTGAGCTCCTTGTTAGTTTGTGCTCCATGTTAGTTTGTGCTCCATGTTAGTTTGAGCTCCTTGTTAGTTTGTGCTCCTTGTTAGTTTGTGCTCCATGTTAGTTTGTGTTCCATGTTAGTTTGTGCTCCATGTAAGTTTGTGCTCCTTGTTAGTTTGTGCTCCTTGTTAGTTTGTGCTCCTTGTTAGTTTGTGCTCCATCTTTGTTTGTGCTCCATGTTAGTTTGTGCTCCAGGTTAGTTTGTGTTCCATGTTAATTTGTGTTCCTTGTTAGTTTGTGCTCCTTGTTAGTTTGTGCTCCTTGTTAGTTTGAGCTCCTTGTTAGTTTGTGCTCCTTGTTAGTTTGTGCTCCTTGTTAGTTTGTGTTCCATGTTTGTTTGTGCTCCTTGTTAGTTTGTGCTCCAGGTTAGTTTGTGCTCCTTGTTAGTTTGTGCTCCATGTTAGTTTGTGCTTCATGTTAGTTTGTGCTCCATGTTAATTTGTGCTCCATGTTAATTTGTGCTCCATGTTAGTTTGTGCTCCATGTTAATTTGTGCTCCATGTTAGTTTGTGCTCCATGTTAGTTTGTGATCCATGTTAGTTTGTGCTCCTTGTTAGTTTGTGATCCATGTTAGTTTGTGCTCCATGTTAGTTTGTGATCCAGGTTAGTTTATGCTCCATGTTAATTTGTGCTCCATGTTAGTTTGTGCTCCTTGTTAGTTTGTGCTCCATGTTAGTTTGTGCTCCTTGTTAGTTTGAGCTCCTTGTTAGTTTGTGCTCAGGTTAGTTTGTGCTCCTTGTTAGTTTGAGCTTCTTGTTAGTTTGTGCTCCAGGTTAGTTTGAGTTCCTTGTTAGTTTGTGATCCATGTTAGTTTGTGCTCCAGGTTAGTTTGTGATCCATGTTAGTTTGTGATCCATGTTAATTTGTGCTCCATGTTAATTTGTCCTCCTTGTTAGTTTGTGCTCCATGTTAGTTTGTGATCCATGTTAGTTTGTGATCCATGTTAGTTTGTGCTCCATGTTAGTTTGTGATCCATGTTAGTTTGTGCTCCTTGTTAGTTTGTGATCCATGTTAGTTTGTGCTCCATGTTAATTTGTGCTCCATGTTAATTTGTGCTCCTTGTTAGTTTGTGCTCCATGTTAGTTTGTGCTCCATGTTAGTTGGTGCTCCAGGTTAGTTTGTGCTCCATGTTCGTTTGTGCTCCTTGTTAGTTTGAGCTCCTTGTTAGTTTGAGCTCCTTGTTAGTTTGTGCTCCTTGTTAGTTTGAGCTCCTTGTTAGTTTGTGCTCCTTGTTGTGGGAAATTTTTACCCACCATATCTAATAATCATCTAAGAAATGTATTATTTCTATATCATATCAATCATCATATCAAATCATATCTATATCATATCAGAATCATATCAGAATCACAATAGATTCACACATAGCTTGATCCTAGATGACAATGCCACTATGATCACGTACGCCATAGGGCCCTATAGATGCCTACGTGACTTTGTGCATGATCTCTCAAGGATCCAGAAGCTTCTAGAAGGATTTGTTAATTAAATTTATTGGAACATGACGTAGTATCCGGTAGAGATAAAATCGAATCCTTATTAAGAGTCAGTGGTATTATCAAGTACTACTTATAATCTTTAAATCCTATATCATATTTTATTATAATCACATCTTATCTCAATCATAAGTCTAGACTGTAAAAATAATCAATCAATATTCATTGTAAGTACCCCTCAAGGGGAGGGGGAGCATCTCGGGAGAGAAGCGCCCACCACAGCCCGGGGCAGAACGCGTATGTTTACACAACAGTGTACACGTGACGGTCCCTTAGCGAACATTTTGGCTGAGGACACCTTATCTAATATCATTATCACCAGTGAACACTCTCTAGAACTGGGGGAGTACCTGGACAATATATCAACAAGGAAAATCCTAGAACATTTATATCTATAAGTGTAGAGTGGAGCATTTAGTGACGCGGTCTCCACCTTCATCCCTAATCTCATCCCTAATCTTCATTGTTATCTTCTGCAACGCAGTCCATATCCGTAGCAACGCTACTAGATCAAACAGCAACGCTGTAATCTAAAATATCGTGCCTAAACTCGCCAAGAGAGTTCTTCAGTCTGGCACACTTGTCAGACAGGCACCCGGCTTCAGCTAAGTTTATTGAATGTTATTACTGTAGCGTATTAGTTGGCCAATTAAAGCTAGTATAACATTAATATTCTATAAGACTGATAGTCGGTAAAAAGGCGAGGCAACGCCTCATATTTCTGTGAGTTTATTATTAATATTGTGGTACAGCAGAATCTTATCCAAGCTCTGAACCTCATGAGTGTCCAGTGTCAGAGAAGATTGTCACAATAAGTAAACAAATACTCATGAGTGTCCAGAGTGTAGGAAGAGATTCAACAAGCTGACTGTATTTAATCATATACATTGATCATATACATTGCAAATACTTGAATATATAAATTAAGTTAACAATTGCTTGCTTAGTTATTTTTTAAGTAATCATATAAGTTCATTTAATTGAATATATTTTAGTACTCAGTAACAGTACTCAGACCATATTTAGGTCATTTATCATACTTTACAATTTACAATTTAAGTTGTTTAAAGTATAAGTGTATTGGCTGTTAATTGCTAAGGTGCTAGGCTAGACTGTGTATGTTTAAATCTCTGATTTAAACAGAGCCAGTGTTCAGTTATATAACTGAATTTATAAAATCTTATCCTTGTATAAAATACAAGCTGATGTGAGATACCTGTTGGCAGGTGGACGTGGAACTGCAATCAACCTATCAACTAATTCACTCACCCCACCTGCCCCTTACAGCCCATTATCTGTCATTAGGAAAAGAGGAGCTAGGATTTACGACCCTAGCTAGAGATTTTAGTTGAATTAATTTGCATACAGTAATTTTTAATTTAGTTCAGTACAAGTCCCTGGTAGTCTCCTCTTATATCAATCACAGCAGGTTTTTCCCACATTTTTGGTCCTTCGAACCTAGATAGTCTAGAAACTAGATAATTATTGGTCCTTTAAACCTAGATAGTCTATAAACTAGACTATATTATTCCAGCAAATACATAAGAAACTTCTTGATTTTGCATTGGAATAATTTTTACATATTCTAGCCTAACCTAGCTATCAGCCAATATTTATCATAGCTATATATCTAAGTAAACAAATTGTTTGCAGTGGCTTAAGCCACCATATCCATTAACTAGTAAGCATTCATATATTAATTGTGCTGTGTTAAGAAACCACAGTACTTAATCTATCAGTGTCAAAGACAACTGCATATTAATCATATATACTATTATTTACCTCACTTGTGGTAACATACATACATATTTAAGTGTATTATCTAACATTATCTCTAATCAACTGATTTTCAGTGCTGCTCATTACATAATATTCTTTAAAAAAGAATTTTTATCACTGTATGAGCATTTCATTACAATTATCCATAATCAACTATATCAAACCCTATTACAGGTAAAACCAGTAGGCATTCTACTGTATTTTATCAAGCAACTATTAGGGTAACAGATCTTGTAATAACTTTGCAAAAATAGTGACATTTACTATTTTTAAAAAATTATTACAGGATTTACCAACTTGGTGCATTCGGGTCACAAATCAAATTATCACAGTACTTTTGATAATTGAACACCTGCTACAACCAGATTCCAGGGAGGAAATGAAGGACGATCTTTGGAATCATTACCTAAGTAGACAGGAAAGCTCATTTATCAAAATCATTAACATCACAAATATTTATCAGAAAAAAGAAAATATCTCGGAATCTCCGAAACTCGGAAAAGGTCAAAATGACTAACAGTATTCCACCAGCTACTGAAAAAGAAAAGGACACAAAGTGTCTAAAAAATCACTTGAATCTACAGCCTACAGACCATTTAAATCAGGTGATAGACAAATGTCATCATCACTTGGCTACAATAGTCTACCATTGGGGATTAAGACCAATCTTAATCTCACATCACAATCTGAATGGCTAAACAGCCCCTCATCACTAATCCACAATCTGAATGGCTAAACAGCCCCTCATCACTAATCTACAATCTGAAAGGCTAACAGCCCATTGACAATGTCAATACAAATATTATCATCCATCTAAGATAACTATCTTAATCCAAGAATATAGTCTTGATCACCTAATCTCATGCTTTCACTGGAGTGAAAGCAGCCTCAGAAAATCTGAAGGCAATCAAGCGTCTCAAAGAGACTTACTTAATAGAAAAGGCAAAGCCGAGAAAAAAAAAGCAAAATGCTTCATCACATCATGAATAATGTAGATACACATTATTACAGATACAATTCATCCTTTAAGGAAATCCTTGGAGGAGTACAAGTGTTACATGCTTGTATGACCTACTTGCATGTAATTACTTACCTACAGGTTACATACTTGTAACAACATCTTATCACAAAGCCAAATCTTTGATGGACTTCGAGCTTACGTACAAAGATTACGAAGCCGAGGAAAACTTAGATCTCAAGAAAAAATCACTAAAAGTGAATCCACGGACAAAAACAAAATGTCCAAACTGGCAGTCCAAAATCAAGGCAACAAAACTCCTCTTCTGCAAAGTGGAAAAAGAGTAATGTTGGCTCTTATGCTATATCCTCCACAGTTAACAGAACTGTAGGAAATCAAGCTCCCAAGACAGATAAGACAAAAGGAGCAGCAAGTGCCCCAAGATGCTTATTCTGTCAAGAAGCACATAGCATTTATCAATGCACAGTTTATGAAGGCCGTGCCAGTCGAATCAATCGACTGAAATCTCTGAACAGGTGCATCCGTTGTCTACGGAAGCACGATACAAGTGAGTGTAACACTCAATTGCAGAACTGCCAATATTGTAATAAAAGTGTACATCACACAGCACTCTGTGGTGATATCAACACTCAATCCAGATCACTTGCTTCCAATAATCAATCTTCATCCCAGGCAAAGCCAAAAGATGATACCACAACAGCAGTACAATTCTGTACAGTAATGAGTAATGTCAATGCCTCAGATACAGAAATTGTTACAACTGCCATATTGCCTACAGCACAGCTAGAACTGTGTAATGAAGGAGTTTGTATTCAAACTAGAGGCTTTTTTGATCAGGGTTCACAGAAAACCTTCATCAGTAAAAAGATGGCAGAAGATTTACAACTTAAATCTTCAAAGCAAGTATCTACATCCATATCAGGGTTTTTACCAGTTCAGGTCATAGAACCTTTCCGGTAGTACAACTCATGGTCTGCCTGGGTACATCCCAAAGGACAGTCGAAGCCATAGTAGTTGATAAAATTCCTACTGAAATGGAAGTGACTGGTCTGGCAGCCACTATTAAATTCCTAAAAGAAAAAGGAATTCAATTAGCAGATCCTCGGCTCGATTCGGATTACATAGGAGATATCGGAATCCTGATTGGAGCTGACTATTATCATCAATTCATTCTGTCAGAAGAATGTATGGGTATGAAAATACTCAAATCAGCAGGAGGCATATTGTTGACAGGACCTATACTAGATCTTGAACCTTCAACTCCTGAAAAATCACATCATACAGAAACTGTAATCATGGCCTGACTAGGCAAAGATCAATCACCCCTTAAAATCCCCACATGATTGATGATGGATTGGAATCTGTACATCAATTGTGGGAACTTGATGCTATAGGAATAATTCCTGATCAACCAAGTCCTGATGATGTCTGTGCATACAATCAGTACTTAGAAACTGTACAGTATCATGATGGACAGTACTGGGTAAGGCTACCATGGAAAATCAACCATAAAACCTTACCTACCAATTATCACATGGCTTATAGTCAATTTAAATCTCAATTAGCAAAGCTAAGAAAAAGGCCTGAGCATTTAAAACTCTATCATGAGATTATAGCTCAACAATTACAGAATAAATTCATAGAAGTCGTGAAACACGACAATAAGCAAACAGGCCATTTTTTT